>NAOQ01000310.1:67677-87864 GCA_002751075.1 Ichthyophonus hoferi
TTTTTTTTTTTTTTTTTTTTTTTTTTTTTTTTTTTTTTTTTTTTTTTTTTTTTTTTGGAAAAACCATTCTTCTATCTAAATACAACTTCACAGCCAAAATATTTTGTCTTGAGCCCACTATTCCCTTAACGCATGTTTATTGATTTTTTCATTTATGGGTGTTCTCTGTGACTGGATAATTTAGCATAGAAAATTGTTTATTTGGGACTTCTTTGTCCTTATGCACACTTTTGGCATTTTTAGTAAGTTAAAATTTTGTAATTTATTAACCAAAATTATAATATTTCTTTTTGTAACAATCTAAAGTCACGTTTATAAAAATGGATTGTGCAAGTATATGTACACCAAATACATATATGTTGAACACAAGAAACTAACTTCAAGACGGGAAAATCCGTAGGAACTAAGGGCATAGCTGTTGAAATAGCAATAACGCCAACATTTGGATAATCTATTGCTTGCACAGCATAAACCTAACATGGGCGCACTAGTAACATTTTCAAATTTAACTAGGAATTATGAAGAAATGCTTTTTTATAGTACTTGTCAATTTGGCAGTTGTTTATAGTCAACACTGTCTACCTTTATTCATATAGTTTAATAAATGACTGTGATGGTGTGTATATATAAATATCTTTAAAACAATCAAACATTAAAATTCAATCAATAAATAAGCATATTTATACTATATTAGTTAAACAAACTTGGTTTTATCTGTAGTCACTCCCTCATTTGTAACTACACAGTAATTATTGTTAATGGATTTTTTTAATTTAATTTAATTTCATTATGCCTATTAACATACTGATTTGGTTTCCTTACTATTATAAATCGACATTTAATTTATCCCATTTAGAGTCTAACTGAAGTTGGTTACTCCATCTGATTGACGCGCTATTGCTCTTGCTGTTTACGTTTAAATTCCTATCTGATGTATTGTATTGTAATCTAACCAAAATTGTTTTATATAGATACTTCATATGTGATGTAGTAAATAAACCGATATACTTAAGGTTTACAAACTGATATGTAGTGTTCAGCTAATTTAAAGTGTTAAAATGTTTAGAATGGTGTTGGCCTTTCCTTTCCAGTCTCCAGTGATAAGATCCAAACTATAATGAGCTTGCTTACTACAGCTTTTAATACAACCTAAAATAATATCATAAGTTTCACAATTTAAAGTCTATGAAGAATTATCTTTGACAAGCTCATGTATTATTTGATTTTTAAAACAAATAATGTAAGTACGCATGTGGGTGGATGTACTGTTAATGCTCATGCTTTTGTTCACGGTAGAGATGAATGTGATCGGGTGCGGGACAAAACACAATTAAGTGCATCTCAGATTCGAACTCAATCTTGGCCCGGATTCGACCCGCAGTTTTTGTTATCAAAGACATCTAACATACAAAATGGATTTAAAAAGTCTATACTTTAAACATTAACTCTATTGGCTCTCCATTAAGATGATGCGGCATTATATTTCAATGTTGATATCAATCTTTTAACCAATAATATCGTCGATCGTGGATTTCCAAAACTCTGTACCAATAGAAAATAGTTATTATTCCGGAACTCTTTGGCAAATCAAATTTTTTAGCTTTGAGCTTTACCTATAAATTCCCATTGGTCAATGTTCAATAGGATTAACTAATAATTAAATATATTGCGTTGCTTTTTATGTCAAATTTAAAACTGAAAAGCGCAATTACAACATGCAATATTAACCTCAAATTTATTTTAAATGACAAAAACAAATAGTGATATAATTAATGGTATAATATTTAAAGAACATATATTGTAATTACTCACCAATGGAATAATTTTCCTTTTAAACCTTAAAAATAATATGTCACTCTATCTAGCCCTATCCATTGGTTAAAAAACTCATATAAAATTCAGGCTGCTCACGTCATCCATATAAACAAACATAACTGAAGTATATTGTGATTGGGCTTAAGCCATACAAAAAATATGCTATTTGGTTGGAGTTTGTTCATGCTAATTGATTTGTACATTGAGAAATTATAGAATGTTTAAGGTGGCTTTACAGAAATTTTCACCAATCATCAATTGGTAGAAACAGATGTTGACCAATATATTTGTCGAAATAGTAATTGAATGATTAAACTGAGCAAGGGGTAATTAAAGCTACATAGTAAAGCGGATTGAACTAAATGGAGGAATAGTAATAATAATTTGAAGAGATTAAAACTAAGATTAGAAGTTTACCGTGATAAGAATAAAATTTACTATTGGTGGCGTTGTCGAAATAAAACGCCACAAGAACGATGTTGTTCAGCTTAAGCATTTCCTACTGGTCTCCGGGCAACCGGAATAAAATGATTCAAAACATTCTCAAATGATTGTCTCAGACTTGCCCTTCTGCTTTGCGGTAGATGCTATGCATACAGTTTAAATGTTTGAAGTCTAAGGGTCATGCTAGACAGCATAATCACTACAGGGATGATTGCAGCACGCCCAAATACTCCTGCAAGGGACTTTTTATTTTTAGTACAGGGATCCCCCCGCAGTGTAATAACCCTGAGTAATATGCAGTAATGAAGAAGTTGAAAGAACCCAATGGAAGCGCATATTCAAACAAATATTGCACAAGGCATAAATCAGGTGTCAGGTCACTAAAAAATACCGGAAATACCTTGCCGCTCTTCCCCGTTGCCTCCCTCACCATGTGTTCTAGAGTAACTAATCACTTTTTTGTTACATCACAGCCAGAGTTCTATCTAATATCATCTTTGAAATTCTTAATCAAACTGATAGCACGACCAATTGCCATATTGGCAGAACCAGCAATGATACCAATCAATCCACAAGAATAGCAATATATTCTGCTTCTTCTTGTCGGAGACCAAGCATTTGTTGGACCCTTTTGAAGAGATTAAAATAGAAATTCAACCTTCCATAATAGTCGTTCTAATCTCCACTTCCACCTGTCTTTATACACGCCGTGGCTGCATGCTGCATATTCAAGCTCTTCCTGTGCCTCCTAAGGTTGGGTCCACAATTTTCTATGTTATCTAAAACCACAGGATTTTGGCTAACATGAACAGGAATTTAGCTTTCTTCCGTAAATAACTTGACTGTATAATGGATGGACAATGGATGCGTCCTACTCATTTTTTGATAAAACGTACAAAGGCCATCCCCAAGGAATCAATCTTTTGTTTCTATCGTATCAACGAAAATACCCGTAAGTTACTAATGGTCAAGTTAAGTAATATTTCTGATGTAAAGACCTCGCATGTCACTACACTGTCCACAGAACAAATAGTGCTGCAGACTTGAGTAGACATTCACAACATTCTAAAGTTTATTTTTCAGGGGATATAAAGAAATACTCTATATATTGTTAGCCTTAGCCCCGATTTTCTCGAACAAAGCATCAACATGACTAGAGGAGGATACAAAACAATGAATACTGGCATAACTTCAAAGGAAAAAGGAGCAACGGGTTAAATATCAATGTAGAGCCGATCAGTCAAGCTTTGAACTATTTCCGGTAAGACGATCCATGAAGCTCGCCATCAACTGTCCTAATTTAGTAAGCTTACTTATCAAATATGTAATGTAGAATTGTGGCAACCTACATTTAAAATTGGGTAGATAGATCCTCTCAAGTTTATGAACGATACCATCTCTAGTATTATAATTCAAATGTACCCATCAACATATTAAGTCAATTCCATAGTAATATACTTTATAACTTTTCCCTTGATTTATGAACTATAAATGGAACTCTCGTTTTTTTGTTGTTTATTTACGAATCTTTTATATTGTGCACAAGCTAGTTGCCAATCTTTTAACTTGTTTTTCTTGGAGAGTGTCGGAGTTATTAAAAGGACATAATCTATTATATCTCTTTAAAATTCCTTCATAAAATACTTGATATTAAACATTATATATACCAAAGCAATTCAATAAATCATCTAAGGTAGGGTGGACATTACTTGGATACTGATAAAGCAATAAATAGCGTCATATTACAGTTATCAATTAACAATACCCCTGTACATACAAACAGATGTACCTTAACATATATCACATGCAAGATTAATTTATTCAAACAAGAAGTAGTCATACAATCATGTGACTAGGGTATCTCTTACTCAAAAAGAAAAAAAGATATTACCCGAAGGATTGTTTGAAATTAATGACTTTCTATTTAGTATGAAGATTTTCTCTATCAATAGTTGTCCGAATGCTTCATTATTTTAGTGGATTATAGTTCAAGACACAACGGCTACCCAATCATAATCATTTGTAATATTAGCAACCAATAATTAGATTATTGTCCAACTTTTTATCGTGCGGGATAGTTTTAGTACGATTCACACATTGGAATGTATAGTTAGCGCATTATGATTCTAAGCCAATGTTTTATTGCTGCATGACCGACAATCGGAAATAAGGTATTATTGTTTACATATTTACGTATTGACTTGACAGTAATAGCTAATTTGAAACGCATATCAAAATCATGAAAGTAAATTGGAGGTAACATAATGTCATGTTAATAGTAAAATAAAAATGAAATTATAAGATTTCTATTGTTAATACGTACAATAGGTGTTTATATAATAGCAAATAGTGAATTTGCGATAATCTGTACCATCGGGAGGAAATTGTAGATGCACGACTATCTATATAGCAAATCTGTAATGTGATTGAACTTTTTCATGTAGATGTGATATACAAATAAGCAACCGCTTAAAACAAGTAAGCGTATATTTAGAAATTTAAACGGTGGTTTTAATTTGCTTTAAAAATATTATATAAACTGTAGCCCAATTAGCCCTTACACCATGGAGGAGCCATAATTCTTTAATTATCATCGATCACACATTCCTTAGTTTTATAGCAATCTACTTGTCTATTGGTGGGTTGTACACAAGATTCTTAATCCGTTCAAAAGATTAAGCCAAGGATTACTCCCTTCTGTGTGAATATTAACATTGGCATTCCATATTCACAGTATGATGATCTAATTAGATATAGTATCTCATCGTTTAAGGTTACAATTTGCATTCATTTTGTTGCAAACATTTTCCAGTGATTTTATTTTATTTTTCAGCTTTGTTGTGGAAAATTGTAGAGAGAATAGACTTTCTTGCTCAACTTGCTAAAACCATACTATTTCTTCCAAAATGACGAAGCTTAAAAATGTAGAAAAACACATGGCCCTTTTCACCATTCCTACCTATTGTAGAGACGCAGGAGGGCAGCAGGCGGCCTGGGCTGAAGTGACCCGCCTGGGGCACATGTCCAAACTCAACATAGACAACAGCCCAGACGGTGCAAGACGCTCTTCAATCATCTGCACTATAGGCCCCAAGACGGGCTCTATTGAGACTATTACCTCCTTGCGCGCTGCAGGAATGAACATCATGCGCCTCAATTTCTCTCACGGTTCGCGTGAATCTCACGAAAATTATATAGACAACCTACGAAAATCCTGCAATCTCCATCCTGGACCTCCCATTGCCATTGCCCTAGACACCAGAGGTCCTGAAATAAGGACAGGTTTGTTGGAGAATGGCGATGTTATGCTTAACATGGGTGACAAAATTACTCTCCATACAGACATTGCTTGGTACGCAAGAGGAAACAAGACAGATATTTACTGCAATTTTAAGGACCTTCCCAAGGTTGTTTATCCAGGAAGCTTTATTTTTGTCGACAATGGTCTTTTGTTATGCAAGGTGCTTACTACAACTCCTGATTCTGTTACATGTGAACTCTCCAATTCGGGGATACTTGGAAATCAGAAAAGCTGCAACTTTCCAGGTATTGATATTAACTTGCCTACCATTACTGAAAATGACATAAGCGATTTCAAATGGGCTGCAGAGCAGGATGTAGATATGATTTTTGTTTCCTTTGTGCGCACTGCAGCTGACATTGCCAAAGCTCGTGAGTATCTTGGACCTAAGGCAAATATTATAAAGATTGTAGCAAAAATTGAAAATCCTGAGGGTATCAAAAACTTCCCTGAGATACTTCGTGTTGTAGACGGTGTGATGGTTGCACGTGGAAGAATGGGTATTGAAGTTCCCATGGAGAAAGTGTTTCTAGCACAAAAAATGATTATTTCTATGTGCAATGTTGCTGGCGTTCCGGTGATTTGCGCCACACAGATGCTGGAGAGCATGACATGCAATCCTCGTCCTACACGTGCTGAGGTATCGGACGTGGCCAATGCAATTATTGACGGGGCTGATTGTGTAATGCTCTCAGGAGAGACAGCCAAGGGAAACTATCCAGTCGAAACTGTAGAAATGATGGCAAAGATTTGCAGAGAGGCTGAAGCTGTTTTTACCTCGAAAGTAACCTTTGCTGAACTAAAGTATCTTACTCCACGCACATGCATCACAGAGACCATGGCAATTGCAGCAGTAGAATCTGCCTACAAACAAAATGCATCGGCCATTGTTGTTACATCCGTGAGCGGAAAAACTGCCGGACTGGTATCAAAATATCGTCCTCGGTGTCCCATTATCATGATTACCAGGGAGGCAACAGTTGCCAGGCAGGCACATTTATATCGTGGCGTCCTTCCAGTAGTGTACTCTGATGAACTAAGTCCTTTGCATACTTTTCAATATAATCTGGATATGCGTATTAATTGGTGCGTTGAAGAAGCTGTCAAAGTGGGCCTAATTCTTCCTGGCCAAACAGTAGTAGTTTTACAAGGATGGCGGGATGGACCTGGACATACTAATACAGTGCGTGTCTTAGTTGTACCTGCCCAGGAAGGAGGGCAGTTGATAAGTATTACACCCGAGACTGAAGCAGATTTGGAGGAAATGCGACAATTGACAATTAATGAAGCATAAAATAAGTAATTTAAAAAAGGGCAATTAAAATTAAGTTACATGGTGCAATGCAATAAAACGATAACGTATATGATTTGAAGGATATTTATTGAATGAAAGCAAACTTGTTTACTTCGATTGAAACCTACTTGGGGAAGTGCAGTGCTTAGGAAAACCCTTAAACGAATTGAAGACCCTTCGTACTTGAAAAAGGTAAACCAGGTTGTTTTTAATTGAGTTGCGTATTGTTATAATAATGCTGCAGAGTTTATATGTAAAAGGGATGGGTGATGCAAGTTTAAGCGTATATATATACCAATATAGCCTTAACTATCTGTACGTCAAATGTTTTAAAAGTTGTTTAGATAGTTAACTCAATACTGCTATTACTCTTTTTTGATGCACTCTTTTTCATCAATTGCTAGCAGCTGAAGTCAAAAAATATCATACCCGTTTTCCTGGATATTAATGAAGAGGACCAACTTTATATTTAAAGATGGACTAAAGCTGTCGTAGTGCATAGCAGACGTGTCTATTTTTATTGTTTTATATTTACTATTCCTATACCAGTCTTCAGGCATTCTTGTAATTAATTACATAAGGTAATGTAAACTTGCAAAAGTTTTTATGTATCTACATTCCCACAAAATGATGCATTAACTAATACATGAGAATAAACATTATTAAAATTATATATTCATCTATTACTTACTTAGTGATTAATTATTGAAATATGAAGGGAGGCAGATGCTTAGTTTCAATGATATATTATTAATGAGTTCTATTTAGATCATGTGCCTAGGGAGGATATCCCATATATACTTCAAAATACCCAAAGATAATAATATTTTTTATTGAGGACTAGATTGATCATATTGGTAGTTCCTAATTTAGTACAAAAATGATTCTTAAGGTATTTAAAATATTTGCGTATGGATGTTGATTCATTCGAAGCTTTATCACGATTGTATATAATTATATTAAATAAAATTGTATGTTTTAGTGTTTTATTGAACTGAGACACCTTTTTGTTTTCCTTTTTTCCCCAAATCTTTAGTAATGAGTTGGCTATTATCAATCGGTCGTACCGGACCATTCTACTACTTCAGCAACCATACTCTCCGACGACGATTAACTGATCTGTGGGCTTATCTACGGATACCTGTCATATAGTAGTTATAAGAATATGTTGAGATTATAGATTTTTCCAAGTTATTAGCAGTGTTAATTTATAAAAAATTAGTATTTAAATAATGGAAGTAATTGGAGGTATGTTACCATCAGAATCCCTCTCCTGAAGTCAAAAGGACTTCCTTCTCGTATGATCTCCAGGGAAACATTTGTAGCAATTTTCGGAGACTCTAGCGGGGATAGATTTCCGTCTCTTGCGAATATTTACAATACAATATATAATGCAATAAAACTTCTTTTAGATTTTTGTAGAGCCCATAAGGTTACTCCCACACGACCTATAGAACATTTAGTCTATCTATCCTAGTGATATCCCTAAGAGTATATCAATAAGTCCTATCCTCTGTCTTACATTGGTGTATGTTGATGACCATACACATTCTACCTTTCTATTGAATCTGGTGACAGTGTGGCTGACATATTCGGAAATTTATTTTGGAGATCTGTTGGCAACAATTTAGCCTGCGTTTCTCTCTTACCTGCCTGTTTTTCTACGGCTATTGTAAACTACATGGCTCTCGACTCAATCTACTGGGTTTTATTTTTAGATAATCTCACTACAAACAATGCTAATGGCACCAACACCTTCGCCTATTATTGGATAAGTCAGTTTAACAATCCGTAAGATCCATTGAATATATATGGAAGTGGCTTAAATATTCATGCTTGTTTCATGCTTACGTTTACACCACAGCAGTACGAGATATTATCTTTTATTAAAGTTATGCATATTATTAATCACCAACTAGATAAAACATCAAGGTACTATATAATTTCGTTTTTAGTCCAACCAATTTTTATATAGAAAACCCTATTTGCCAATATCTTGAGTTATACAAAACAATAAGTTGTGCTTTCGTCAAGAGTACATGCTATTTAAGGTATGTAAACAAAGATTATTTTCTTATCAAGAAAGCAGTCAGACAATATAGATTATCACACTCTTTTCACTATCGATTGCGTATTTTAATCCCATTCCACCGGTCAGCTAAGTACGAGAAATAAAATAAGCAATATTATTGGTCATTCAAGTATCGCTGGGTATATACAGAATAAGCGGATTTTCTATAACAGCTCCATAGAAACTAAATTGCTTTCTCTTTGTTTGCTTATTGTAAGTGACAACAGAAAGAATAAAATGAAGCAATATTTGGTGCCGCTGCCAAAGCCGACAACAGGTCGTTTTGTTGCAGAGTCAGTTCCAGGAAGTGTACCCGATCTTCAGAGCTGGGACCCCACAGAAATAGGCCTTCCAGCTGACTTTCGCCTTACCAAGTATACTCGTCTGAAAGGATGAGGTTGTAAAATTCCACAGGCGCAACTGCAGCGTCTGTTAAATCACATTGGCGATGGAAACATTGCCATGGATTGTAGCATCCTTCCGACAAGGTAGTTATACCTTTTGTCTCCCATTCTATTATAACAGGAAGGGTTTCTCATGTTTTGTTCTTCTCACTAGCACTTATCCTACTATTCTCTAGCCCCTGCTTACCGTATCATTAATAGATAAATGGCTAATACATTAAAAAATAAACAGAGTGCCTGGCGTTGTTAACGTAACAACAACAGATTTCTTTTATCCCTTGGTTGAGGAGCCCTACACCCAAGGACGAATCAGCTGTGCTAATGTTATCTCCGATATGTACGCAGTGGGTGTCACGGAAATTGACAATATGCTCATGATTCTGGCTGCCAGCACAGACATACCTGTTGAGTTTAGGGATGTAGTAACCATGGAGATGATCAGAGGCTTTAATGACTTAGCGTCAGAGGCTGGCACAAAGGTACAGGTTATACCCGTTTAGATGATTGATTTACGCTAGGATTCTCCCTCTTGTATACAATAAACTTTCTTTCCCTCCCATTGCCAATTATTTCCCCATATATATTACATCCTTTAGCACTTTTTATGGTTTACATGTTTGTGCTTGTCTTTGATATCTTATGTTAACAATGAGTAACATCTATATATAAGCGCTCATGTATTTACAGGCTTCAATGTTGTAACATATTAGGTTGCCCACGAGGGTAGTATATATAGGTATTATTTATAGTGTATACTGTGTACCCATATTTCATTCTTTGATTAAGTTGCATTTTCCTTTTTGGTTTTTATTTTTCTCTTTAAATTCACCATTTATAATTTTCTCAAACCACCTTCTATTTCTCTGCGTCTACTAACAATCCTTTCCAAACCTTATTTAATTTTTTCAATCTTTATTTCCAATCAATCATTGTCTTCACCAAGCCCTACTCTACTGCACCCCTTTTCATCACTTTTTGTTTATATTTATATATTCCTCTTTCCTCTTTCTTTCTTACTAGGTAACCTTCTTCTGTCACGCGACTTCCCTCACTTTATCAATATCAGTTCCTTATTACACCAATACAATAAATCCCATAATTCTATTTTCCTGTTTTTTACCATTATTATAACTTGTCACCCACACATCACTTTCGATTTGTTTCCTCATTCTGCGCCTATACAAAAATATATTTACTATTATATTAAACGATAAAACGAAATAATTATTTAAAAATATTATATTATTTATTTTTTTCAACACGCCAATTACTCTAGTGAGGCCCTGTTTTCTTTTTCTTTTTTTTTTATTAAAAAAAAAACTTTATAGTTTTAATTCCAATCCATTTTCACACCATGTTATTCCACGCTATAAACTTGCCATCATGCATACCTATAACTCTCTTTATTGTTTACTTCCTATTATCTTATCTTTATTTTCTACTTACCTACCCCCACAGCGATTATTCAAATTATTGCTTTATGTTATTTTTGTATCCTATTGATATTATTCTACCTTATATATTTCTATCTCAAAGTATTGCATGATTTAGTTACGTTATAATGTAGTATTACAGCTCTTATATCTCCCCTACTATACCCATAGACGATCACAAAAAGCAATAGAATGGGAGCATAGACGCATTCTTATATAAATAAACACTATACAAGTATTAGGTCTCTTTATCTCCTACAAATCTACCATATATAGTTGGATATATTGTTTTGAGTAACATAACTTTAGAGTTGATGTCCACATGCCAATATTATATTATAGGACTATTTTAGACAAGGAGGGTCATTGGGCGGCAATCATTAAAGGGTATAATATATATTGTAACATGCCCCTGCATGGGATATCTCTATATAACCATACCACACCCAGTACCCAGTCATATCAACACTATATTAACATATTAACACATATATTACCCTGTAGGTAACAGGCGGACAGAGTGTTCTGAATCCCTGGCCCATGTTAGGCGGGGTGGCCCAGTCTATAGTGATGGAAGAGTCAGTACTGACTCCTGATGGGGCTGTGCCAGGTGATGTTCTAGTCTTAACCAAGCCCCTGGGCATGCAAGTGAGTTATTCATTCCCTATACCTTAGAGTAATTATACAGTTATTGTTCAAAATTGCTATAACTTTGTAGAAAATTTGAGTGATATATATCCTTTTAGGAAACAACATACTCACATGTTCCTTCTTCGCCTTTATTTCACTCAAATGTTCTACAAAGTTATAGCAATTTTGAACAGTTATATATATATATATATATATATATACTTATTTTATTATTGCATACATATAACCACATATTATACGATGGAGTTATACAACTGTGTCTTTTTTATAGGTACGCGTTCACAGGAGCTAGTTATTGAGTTCTCTGCCTGTCCTTTTGCCAGCTATTATATAACTGTGCTTACTACTACCATTATTACTAGCTTCATTGTGGCCGATGTTGCCAGCACTGCAATATATATTCATATATATATACACCAACGTACCCACCTACCTACTTATACACATACACATCTATATCTTTTGCAATCATGTCAAAAGTTACGAACCATTTATCTAATTACCCAGCTGACATAGCCCATTATCTCATTATCCCATTGTCCCATTCCTCTTGCACTGATTCATTTCCTATTGGTTACCACAGGTGGTAGTCAACCTACACCAATGGCTAGACGACCCTGAGAAATGGCAAGCAGTTGATCAAGTGATAAGCCGGGAGGATGCCATTCGTGCCTACAATGTCAGTAGTGCCTGCATGCATCGACTAAATCGATTTGCCGCCTCTCTGTTCCCGAAATACCAGGCCCATGCAGCTACGGACGTAACAGGCTTTGGCATTTTAGGCCACGCATCTAACTTGGCTCAGAACCAGAAACAAGCAGTGGATTTTAATATTACATGTCTCCCTGTCATTGCCGGTATGATGGATGTGAATAATGCGGTCAGAGAAGGGGAGAGGTTTAAGTTGAAGAAAGGCTATGCGGCAGAGACCAGTGGAGGCTTATTAGTGTGTCTTCCTGAGGGTATGGCAGAGGGTTATTGTAATGAGATTTTCAAGGAGGAAGGGTGGAGGGCCTTTGTAATAGGTAGAGTTGTCGAGGGTACCCGGGTGGCTCGGATTGTTGATGATGTTGAGGTTCTTAATGTGTAGTTAGACTACATGTTACTTGATTGTTGGTTTTGCCATCCTCTATTTAGTTGTTCATATTATGTATGTATGTCTTATGTGCTTAATACTCCTGCTTCGTTATGTACCGATACATTGCCTATCCACTGCATATTGTGGAGAGATACATACGCATGTTTTTATTGATAATGAATCTATGCCTGTTGTTGTCTGGTTAGATATCTACCAAATGTATTTTCACTTCATACATTGCAGTGGTTATTGATTATACGATTCCTATTGAGCTTTTACTATACACTACTACTTTTATTATTGTAATCTTACTATGGTTGTAATAGATGCATGTACGCACGTACGCATATAAAATATAAACAGTTCCAGCAAATTACTCACTAAAAAGAGAGCTCAGATAGTCATAACACATATGAGGCTTGCTGTCCGAAAACCAGAAGGTTGTCTTCATGGTGGCCAGCTGCTGATATGCGTCGTACTTTTTATGGTTGTGCTTTGCAGTAGCACATTAAGCCATAGAGAGATGAATGCATGTAAGGCCCTGAGTGACACTAAAGTGTACCAATGTTACCTGGAATAAAAGTTGTTGTTTCAATTGAGTTTTGGGTTGTTCGTATCACCTGTTTCTTTCCTATTGTTGCATATAAAGCTAGGCTTACGATTAATATAATATATCGTAATATGTATACCATAGTATACTAGTATACAATATAATGTAATACAGTAGGATATAATATTTACATTTACCCTTAAAGAGTCCTTTGTGAGTATGCATCTTTCATTTTTTATTCTATTGAAAGAGGAGTAAGAGGACAATTACCCATACTAGCTGGCCACACTACCCTTCCTGTTTTTTAATTAAAGCTTTCTGACCACTATATATAGAACCAGGTTGCCGTCTATTCTTACTCTTAAACTTACATTGCCAATATTGATCATTGAGCTTTGGAGGTATATAACACAACACAAGCCTACTCAACCATAAAGACCCACCACATTCAATACCGTGCTGAAGAGCTGCAGTTTATTGTTAATGCATTTGCTTTATTCAATGGCTTTACTACTCTGGTTTAATATAATGGCTTGTCAATATTTTTTTGTAACATAACTATACATAGATACGCCGATGCAGGAAGGTTGGACTGCACAGCTTGTTGGAGCGATACAAAGGCAGTAGATATTGAACTAGTGTGAAAGAGAATGACCTACAAAAACACCTAGGTCCTATACATTGTCCTTGATATATTATTACATGTATGTTCACAATGGTATACGTAACCAAAAATTGTGATGAAGAAAAGCGGAAAAAAGAGTATGAGAAAATCATTTTAATAAAATATACCAACCACCATAGGGGGTATTATGGCTAAAATAACTTTTTTTTTTTTTGCGGCAACCACTTTCATACCTATACACATCCCAATTTTACAGTCTATGGTTACTATACTATGTTCAATAATTTCAATCATGGATACATGCTACTAATCATTCGTATGTATTATTATGCATAAACGTACATTTACAAATACTATATAGTCTATTTAGGCAACGTATTTGTTGGCAGGTCATAAAATAACATAACATGACTTAGCTATAAACTTATACTATGATATGGCATCATATTAGTACCAATTTCCCTTCAGCATAGGCCAAAACACATGACACTATTACAGGAAGGTCCTTGACATTGTTGATGCCATTATTTACTTTCCCTATCCATGTTACTATGTAGATAACATACAGTCAAAGAAGGAAGAGTAAAGTCAAAATCTTCAAAATTATTCAAATTGTTCTCCTTATCTAACTCTGTTGTCGCCAGTTCATTCTCCTGGTCCTCATCTAAACCTATCTTATTATCATTATCGCGGTCATATGGTTTAAAATCATTCACTTGACCAGTACGCTCATTCTTAATCGCAAAACGATTATGTACAGTCCAAGGTAGGTTATCATGTCCATGATCTAGTTGGCCTACTGATCTTAATTTCTTTTTAAGCACACTCTGCCCCAACGTATTATTTACAGACATATTGTGGATTGCCAATCTTGTTTGGCTAGGACCAGCAGGGAAGGATACAGTTTCCCATTCCCGCTTATTAAGTACAATATCAGTCATTGCGTTACTTGCATTGGTGCGATCATTTTTCCAGGCCAGAGAGAGAATAGAATCCTTAGAATAGTCAGGGGGGTCAAAGCGGGAGGAGTCTAGGCGGTTGTTAAGCTTGGGTATGATTGGTGGCTTGCATTTCTTATGCCTAATACTATACCAATCAATCTGATGGGGATAAACGACAAGTTAGATCTGATAGGATTAGAGGATTGGGAAACAAAAGAGACATAGTAATAAACGAACAACACAGAAGGAGGGAAAGGAGAAGAGGCGTAGAAATAAGATGCATAGAGAGAAAGAGAGGAGACAAAACGAATAAATACATCACGTCGTCACCTTTTTAAACCAACGATGTTCTCTGATGTCAGCCATACCACCTCCTTTATACCCCAATCGTTGATCTACATTCACCTGTGTTTTGATGGGCCAGCATGAAAGTATTAAAATATAATTAACCCATCATTGCCATTTCTTTATTCTTCATTCTTGTTGTATTCATTGGCTATTAATTTTATCTTAACTAGCCCATAGCTGATCATTGGAACGGAGGAATTAGATTCTGAAGAGAAGCCAGGGAGTGGAAGTACTCTGAAATCTATCAAACATAGCATGCTATTATATAATCTCTCTTCCTATGGGTTGTGTATTTCTTTATCTTACGCCATCCATAGACATGTTAAATTCTCTCCAATGATCACTGTGCATCAAATTCTTTAAAAAGACTTGTTCAGATTTAACAGATCAACCATTGTATGACTTTAATTTATATTTCTGCATTTATTATTTTATATAATTAACTTATACATATTATAATAATAATATTTGTAGTTTATCTACTATTTTATACCATTCAATACACATACATACATACATAGAATAGTGTGGAGATTACTCTATTTGTCCATTATGTTATTTCATCCAGCATTTAGTGATCTGAAGTCATTTCTTTATAATTCATTTGTTCAAATGAATCTCGTCCAAAACATGACAGAAAAACCATTTTCCATAATATAGATACAAAAATATGGTGGAGTTGCAGCTCCAATATAATTAATATAACACGTGCTTTCGATTGGAGCCACTAAGCATAGTAAAATAAATTGAGCCAATAGAACTGACTCCTGGATTAGGCATCGTATAATTTGCAAGTATTTAGAAAAAACTTACGTAGTCAAATCTAAACTTTAGTATTCAACTGTATTATATATTTATTAACTTCGTATATTAATTTATAAAAATCGAGATAAAATAGAATCTAAACAAATATCTAAGTATGGTATTATTACATCAATTACCTTTGCTATTAACAACATAACATAAATATATATTAAGCACTTATTTTTAACCAATAGTCATTACATTCTTTCAAAAGTTGGATCCTATCAACAGATCTGATAATTATCCAATAGTTTGAGATAGCTAATAGAATCATCATTATAAACATACTCTGAGTAAAAAATCAATCATAACGTATATATATATGCCTTCTTAAAATCACGTAAATATTATCAACCAACAACAAAAAGATATGCCAATGATTATATATGAACAGAAAAGCAAGGAAATTAGAAGAAAGAGGGTATAAGGTAAACCAACTACGATAATGAAAGGGAACAAAAGAAATACACCCACAGTAAGAAGTCCGGAAATAAGACTTCGGGCAGAGGCTGACACATAGGGAGGAAAGGTTACAGTGGAGTGAAGTATGTTATGATACACCATACACCTTTCATTGCTGACAAAGGGAGACACACCTACTAGCATCTCGTATATAAACACTCCCTATATGGAATGAAACACATCATGTTACCATACAATAGGTATAATATTGAAAGTGTGAAAGAGATACAGAAAGAAATATGGATTGATGAGTAATTACGGAAAGAAAAGATAGTGGGGAATAAAGGCTGGTTGTCACAAACATAATGTATGGTAGTAATAGACCTCTAAGGACTAGTTAATGAATATTATCAAATGGTTTAATATGTTTAGTATGATCATAGCAGTGGGTTATGTAAAAGGGGGTGGGGGGTGGGAGGGTTGGAGAGTAAAATAAGCACTAATATTAGTGAAATACAAGCTTAAGTACCAGTTAAACCTTTTATATATATCTATCATAGACCAATAGGCTCCCTGATTTAAAATGATATATATATATATATAATAGTTAAATAGTTAGATAATTAAATATAGAATTGAATAGACGTAGGTATAGTCAATACATCTGAATTTAAAACCCTCTTATATGTCCTACAATCACCACCTACCAAGGCCCAGTAATCAACAGCCCTGTCATGCCCGGTACCTAGTATGAGCTCTGGTGCGAGATAGTAAGGGGAGCCACAGAGGGAATATGCCTGCTGTCCTGCTAGTAGCCGGCGTGTAAAGCCAAAATCTACTAACTTAAGATGGCCATCTCGATCTAATAGTATATTGTCGGGCTTTATGTCTGATAATATAGAATAGGGATGAGGAAGAGAGAGAGAGAGAGAGAGAGAAAGTGGATGTTCGTGGTGCAGTATAAGAAATAAAGCATAATCAAAAGTCAAGTCATCATAGGTCAGATAATGAACTGGTGCTTCAGTGAGTGGCAATAAAAATATATTTCCATTCCAATCTCTACCTCTATCTCAACATGTTTTCATGTAATTTGTAACCGCAGCAATGTACTTATCATGCAGGTAAATGTGGTTTTCTTAAGACATTAAATCAAATAGTTTACATAGCATTGTATACTATGGTTTGTATGCTACTGTATTTAGGTACAGGAAGATTTAAAAATTAAAATAATTAAATTAGACATATAATTGGTTATGCACGATCCCGGGTATATATATAAGCCCAACGGCAATACAAAGGCAGAGTAATTGCATTTCTGGCGTATCAGCTTAACAGACTATAGCTGATTATAGTCCAATTAACCCTCTGCATTATTACATTCATCACTCTAATCAAACGATATATAAATAACATGGTAGATGGCCATTAGATTCATTGATCTTATTGGAGGTTACAACTGGGCGTGAAATATTTTTTATCAAGTAGGGAGTTATAGGTCATATTATATTAATACTATCGTTTATTTTAAAAGTAACCTAAGGTACCTACCTCTATAAGCTAGGTTATGCACTGTGTGCATGTGCTCTAGGGCTAGCACTAGTTCGGCCGCATAAAAACGAGCAGTTGATTTCTCTAATCGCTTATTTTTATAGATATACCGGAGGATTTCACCTCCTTGTACAAACTCTGTCATAAAAAACAGGTGTCTTTCGTCTTGGAATGCCCCCATGGCCTAGGTACATTGAGATAGGGGTAAGAATGTAAGTGTGCGTGTATAGAGAGATCGCTGTAGAGGCGCGTGTCGGTATAGTAAAAAGCTATATAACGGGTATAATAGAATGCTTGTATATGCGTGAAAAGTGTGCATACTTGAACAATTAAGATGAAAGCAGACTATAATATATAATATATAAACAGAGTACCATATATAATGCTATAAAGCCCTACTTACCTTCAAAACAAATGGGCAATTACTCAAAGTCAAAGTTAATAATGCCTCTCTTTCTCTAACAATGTTCTTTATATGATCCATGTTTATCATATCATTCTTTCGTAGTACCTATATACAAAGGCGTCACAGTAGAAAGCGTAGGAATATAATGTTGGAGGTAGTGACGAAAAGGGAAAAAGACAGGAGAAGCAGTAGATGTGGTATAAGAATAGGTGTGAAGAGGAACGTGAGAGGGAAGAAGATAGAGGCACAGTGAGGGATGTAGGATAACTATGACCTATGAAACAGGACCAACTATAGGTTACCCCAACACCACTACACTTCTATATCACTACGTAGGTTTATCACCCATAATGTAGGCTCTAATGTCAAAATATTTCATCACCAAGTCATGCTTCTGACCTTCATCCAATAGCATTTCATATATAAAGCTAATTCAATGAAAAACTCTTAAAACCGTTAACTATATCTAAGATTAATACATATTTCTTCCACTCTACAATATGAAGCAGTCGCTGTTTCTTACGATAAATATACAAAAGCATATAAGAAGAAATTATACAATAAATAAACATAGGTCTGTATGTCTATGTGTATGAATGAATGCATGTATGCAACTGTGAACAAGTCATTTTCAAAAAGAAACTACAGAAGCATACCTTATCAATTCATACAGACCGACACCCAGTCCAAAATATATACCAGTACCGTCACCGTCCTTACCTTTAAAACACATATAACATCAGTGGGTCTATGTTGGCAAAGAAAGACACGTCCAAATGTCCCCTGCCCTAATAACCTGATAAAACAAAACTGTCCCATGCAGTAGCGGTAGGAGGTGCACAGGGAAGCCTTGCATGCTAAGTCCTGTTTCTCGTTTTTTTCGTTCCTTAGCCCTCCCATTGAGTATCCTATACGATCAGGAAAACAGGCTCTATTAAACAACTTGTCTCAGGAGAGAGCATGCTTAACCCTAATAGATGTCTTTCCTTGCATGCCAATAAAAAACAGTCAACTACATATACGCATACCTACCATACATATCGATATATAAAAGAGTAATATATAATATATGCGGCAACACGGGCAAACAAAACATATCAAAACCTAAAACCATGTGCACTAACCACGCAAATAGTTATAAGAGCATAAACAAACCAAAAATGCTCTTATTCCGTCACTTACCCGGAGAGGCCCAAAGCCTTGATAAAAACCATGATGAGGAGTGTACCCCACCTAAGGAGGCAATGCTTTGCAAAAATTTGGCTTTTAAGGGAGCGCGATTATCTGGCAAATCATCATCTTTTGATGGCTCTTTCTTTGTGCCTTTATCTTTTTTTGATGGCTCTTTCTCTGTGCCTTTATCTTTTTTTGATAGCTCTTTCTCTGTGCCTTTATCTTTTCTCGCACTTCCATCCCTTCTATCCAACATGCTGTTTGAACTTTCTTTTTATATATAAGTTCTATTTAATATATTAGACAAAAAAATCTTGAAGTAATATATATCGTATGTCATATTGTCAGTAGGCAGCTGCAACCTTGGTGCTTTTGCAAATTAACTACAACTATATCTCCTTATAATCCCGTACATATACACGCGTCTTATATATATATTATTATATTATTACAGTCAGTGTAGAAAATTAGTCCCACTTATGCACATAACAATCGCAGGCTAATTATAATCAATAAAACATCTGGCGATTAATATTGATATTTTTGATATACTCTATTTGGGAAATATGTACACTTTATTTGATTATAAAGCCACTTACGTTGAGGCATAAAATGCGGTAATATGTAAGTATTCAGGCAATCACATGCAATCACTAATATTATTAGCTTAACTTATAGCATAACTAGATAATTCGCTACTAATCACAATGTATTACTGAGGTATGGTGGGGGTAGGTTATCTAGCAAAAATATCGAGCCCTCATTGAGTCACTGAGATATACTATAATCCAATAAGGGTAGGTCAATTTGACTTAGGCCAATAATAATAATAATAATAATAATAATAATAAAATAATAATAATAATAATAATAATAATAATAATAATAATAATAATAAA
>NAOQ01000311.1:5193-31673 GCA_002751075.1 Ichthyophonus hoferi
GTTTACCTTGGAAACTCAATTACAAGTTCAATTTTAATCTGGTAAAGATATACTCTTTCTTTCTGTTTGCTTAGATAAGAATAATATCTTCTATAAAACTATTCCTTGATCGATACTTTTATAACTTATAGAGGATTGAATATGGAGTCCGCCCCATATTCTAAATCCAACAAGGAAATCAATGAGACCACCCGAGAGGGATCTCGTATTGAGAAATGGAGTAAAGACTCAGCTGGTGACATGGTCATCAGCGGCGTCTCCAATCGCACTCAGGTACAATTCTTGCAATTTCAGAAGAGGCTTCTTAGCCAAACTGAGATCCGTGATTCCTTACAGGTGAACTATTGTGGAGGAAAAGATTTGCGTTTAACAAGTAGATTTCATTGCGGAATAGTGTCCCTTGGAATGTATGACTGCTATTGACTGAGATCGTCACAAGATCATCATTGGAGGTAGTTGCATAACCTTGGCCATTAAGAAAAGGGAGGGAGGAGAGATTGAATGCTACTACATTAATGTAGAGAACCTCTCGTATTATCACATCATGTGTGATGTCCCCGATTGTTGCCGGAAGAGTAATGGAATTTTGAGATGTAGCGGTGATGGTGTCTCCTGTGCACATTATGATGTTGACATGGGTGGGTGTCATGTCCCTGAAGGTATTTTAAATATTTCAGAGTTTCTGCTAGCCCCACTGTCAATTATAAAGGAATGGGATGTTAGAGTTGATTGTCTTAGAGAGAAGGTGCAAAATAACCCAGAAAAATGGTTGATCACTGTGAAATGATGGCTGACACTGTGTAATTCTGTCATAACCTGTATCAAAAAAAAATAGTTCCCCTGAGCTTGTTAATCCAAATTTAGCATTAAAAAGTGGAGTCAAGATTTGATATCCAGTGAGAGTGCAGTCTCATCGGGCAGATTGGCGTCAGAAGTAGTAGATTCTTCAGAGTTGGAAGGAAGTGTAACTTTCACCTTCTTATTGATTCTCATGGACTAGGCACAGGTGATGGATGTTACTAATAATCTGCACCAGGGTAAAATGTCATCTTTGGAAGAACTTGACATATTAGTTTCCTGGCAATGTAAATAATTGCAGAAAGTGAGCGGAAGAACATCAGGAGTGCAATTCCTATTCCTCTGATTAATATGACTGTTTACATCCAAATTGGAGATTGCTGAGAAGATAATAACCCAGGTCATTGGTAAATCCAAAGTGATTTTAAAATTATCTAAACAAATTGGGTATGCAGTTCCATTATGCAGAAGAGAAAATGTTTTACAAACCAAAGAAAATGCAGAGAACTGATGAAAGATGTTGGTGAGATACATGGCAAGAATGTGAAACCAAATGAGAAATTGTGTCTTTGTTTCTTTATTTTTTAAGTGTGTATTAAAACACTCATCAAAGCACTGGGTCACTATGGTACTCGACATTTTTCTAAAACAAATTGTCTGAACTTATTTTTTTTTTTAAGAAACAAAAACTCATTAATGACATCACTAGTCTGGAGACTACTATACTCTTTTTCTTCAGCACCCACCCGGCACATAAGATAGTTAGTGTTGGACTAGGTGCTCTGACTGAGGGGGCACCTGTCTATTTTAAACAGCAAAATAAATAGTCATGACTGGGTCAGGGTTGAACTGAAACTGGCACTCCTGGGCACTGTAAACCCCATGTAAATGTTTAGTCCACCACAGAAAAGGGTATTAATTTGACCTGGTGTGGTAACTAACCTTTTTGAAATCATAGGGAAAAATATTGAGGGACAACACATAACTTTGGTTTGGCAGCATCCACCACAAAATTTTTATGATATGCCTAGTGTGGAGGGACAGAAAATCTGTTGTTATATAGGCTAGTATAGGCATATATTGTGTATATTTTGTAAATATTATGTATGCACAAAACCTCAATAAGTTAAAAGCATTGCACTATTTAGAATATGGGTCTAGTTAATTATTAGTAAAAACCTTTGGGTAATGTTATGTCAGAAGTGTGACACTTATTGTTTGATATTTTTATCATGGTTAAAATTTTATCACTTGTGTATAGAAACATAATGATTTGTTTGAAGGTTATCTAAAGTAGTTCACTTTAATGCATGTAAACAATAATAGATATTAGAAAACCAATCTAGTTTTAAGTTAAGTGTTAGAGTATAGAAAAGGGTGCTATCTATGCATCATTTCCACCTCATATGGTGCATAGATATAACCAAGTAAAAGAATATAGTAAGAGATGCCAAGTTTACATATGAACATCCTCTTACAAAATGTAAATAAGCTTGAAGTTCAATCCTTAGCTTAATTGTTAGGACTAAATTAATTAACTGCAAGCCAGTCACTTTGACTGAAAATATATAGCCAATCGTCAGTTTGTATCAAGGACCAGAAATTTTACATACAAATAAATGTTGTTTAAACATATAGTAAAAGTTTCGTTTTATTATAACTATGACTGGAAACAAAGTATGAATTCTTCCAAGGATTATATTTTTCTTAAACATAGATTATTACTAACTCCCATCATGCATACCCAGTCTATGAAAATAGATAAGGAAGTGAGAGTAACACTTCCTACTAAATCTGAAGAATCCACCACAGCCAACAACAATTTGTCTGACAAGACTCCTCTTCTGTCAGATTTTAATTTCAAATCTTTTTTAAATAAATGTCTTGGATTGACAAGCTTAGAGAAAAAACAAATTGACTAAGAATATGACTAGACTCATAAGATCCAACTTTCTAGTGTGCCTCCATGCTTAATTTTTTAAAAAATCATAGTGAACATACTGTTTCAGGGAAACCTACCAGCAAAGAATTAATCACTTTTTAGCTACATCAGGCTATCATTAGGCACCTACTTTTCAAGAGGCACCTAAGGTGAAGCTATTATGACAACTCTGCTTTTCTTTCATCAATGTTAAATCACATCTTCATCTGGATCCCTAAAAATGAGTGAGCCAATACAGGGAGAAAACCTGTTCTAAAGCAAAAATGCCAATGAGTTTAATCACCATTTGCCAGCGCAGTATTGAACATTCAGAATGATGGACATAAAAGAAACCCAAAAAAATTCAAAGGAGAGAAGAAAAAGTAAAACTGTTATGCTGTGACCGATTTGACATTGTATACACTTATATGCAGATGAAAAACTGTTTAAAAACCTCCTTGAGAGACCCTCTCACTCCAGCCCAATTACTCTCACCAGAAAATATTTCAGAAGTAGACGTTAGTTCTAAATTTTAGGTCTTCCATTTAATTGTGTAGGAACAACGTATCCTAGCAGGATGAGAATCACTCCAATTGACCTCTTATATTTGGATAGTTATGAAAACCCAATTTGAAAATAGGATAATTTCTACGTATGTTAAACACCACGAGAATTTCTACAACAGCAAGTTAAAGCTAAATAAGCCTAGAAGTTCATTATTGGCTAGATTAAAAGAATAGCAAGGGAACTAGTCAAAAGGTAAATGAGATTGAAATCCCCACATGTAATAGTGAAAGCTATTAGCGTTACGGGTGTGCTCAGACAGATTATCAAACATAACAAGGCATTTTTTGGTGCTACAAGGAGATAGAACTACCCTAAGAAAATTGCAGAGGTAAATCTCCTGATGTATAAGAAGTCCAACTCTTTATTAGCCTCAACTTCGGATACAAAGGTCCTACAGTTAGCACACTGACTATGCAGGCTATTGCAACAACTTACCTTTTTCTTATAAGGCTGCTCTGAATCTCAAAAAATAACCAAATGTTTTACACTCAAATGTTTAAGTGATCTCCCAGTCTCACAGAAAGCAAGGAGCAATCTTGGAAGAACAAGCAAGATTCAAAATATTTTTCTAGGAAACCAAAAGGGAGAAATGAAAAGAAGCCAGCAAGTATGTACATGGTTGAACGTTTTACATGGTTAGAAAATGTTTACCTAAACAAGCCCAATATTTCTTTTTAGGCCAATGCAAAGCATTTTGTATTAGACAGTGATGCTTTAAGGTATCTCTGCCATTGCAAGGGGTATGTTACATCCTTTACTTGAAATTTATCCTATATAATATGGGGGGATGGCTCCAAGAGCAATGTCTTTGAATATAACAGTATCAACATATTGACCATATTAGATTCTATTAAGTGGAATATGACAATAAAAAATGTGTTTTAAGTTCTAACTCTAAAGATCGGTTTATTCTCTATATTTCCCTAAGAGGAAAAGGTATAATAACTATTTTCCAAGGTAATTTTTTGTTTATTTCCCAAGATGGACGGGTAATAATACAAGGGAATACAGTCAACGACTGTGTATACAGACTCAATGTAATAATCATCTGCCTTCACAATAGTAAAAGTATAATTTGGTAGTCAATCGCAACTACCTATACCACTAATCCCCATGTCCAATTCAGTGCCAAAGGACATCAACTGCAGGCATTTTTTGTTAAAGAAATTGACAAAAGCTGCAGGCAAGAACTCGCTAAAGGCAAAGATAACTCTCCTCTTCAATGACATTTTCCACTCAAAATTTATGCATCTAACTCCAGGATCCTTATCTTTAGCCTTTTCTTTATGTAACACCCTGTAAAAGGGAGTTTGCCAAAAATGTGCGAGGTCTGAAACATGCCCAAGGCCAAATGTATCTCCTACCCCATCCACACAGACAGAGTGATAAAAGTACTGCAAAAGTTACACTTGGACCTAGCCAGTCTGATTAAGCAGTCTTACTCTGGTTATAAGTATATTATGACGCTTACTGATGAATATTTGCATTACATAGCCATCTTTCTTCTGAGGAAGACATGTGACTTCTAACACTTTTAATGATTATCATACTTTGGCTATTGAAAAACATGATAAATCTATATTAACTTAGGTTACTAAAAATGAGTCTGAGTTTTTTAAATTCAGCCTTTAATAGCTTCTTGAAAAAGCATAGGATCCTACACCAAACAGCCCTTCCTGACCATTCTCAACAAAACGGAAAGAGCAAGAAAATATTGTTGAGTAGTGTTTCTTCAAGGCAATCTTTCCTTTGTACAAAGATCGGCCTCTCAAATCAGTGTTTAATCCACGTCTTTCTGCTAAAGTTGACAAGAAGAGTTCAAAACAATCCACTAAATCTCAATGAACAACTCCGGGGCTGAATTTTACTTTGAATAATCAGTACATATAGGAAAATTCTCCAAGGATGGTAGGGCAGACTGATGAGTCAACATTTGAGAAGGAGTCTGGTGATTTTATGCCAGTAGTCAAACCAGCCTCCAGGAAGGACCAGCACCCTTCAACCTCCATTTCAGGAAGCAAGGTCTCTGCGAAGCACTTGCCAACTAAGAATGAGTTTCAGACTTCTACTACCTGGGAAAGTCCTATAAAGTCCAAGTATGCACTATCCATAACATACTTGAGTCTAAAATACTCCAATAATCCTTCTACTGATCCTGCACTCCATGCCTCATCATTACTCAACATGTATGGTTTGGAGTTTCCAAGGTCTGTATCTGCTGTGATGTAGTCCTCTTTTTGGCCAAAATAGGAGAAGGCTATGGAGCAGGAGACAAAGGTCCTATTAGACAACACAATATAGCAACTGGTGGATCAGGTCCCATTCCAACCAAGACTAAGACCAATGTGAATCTTCAATCCAAAGCCTAAATTGTATTCAGGGGCAATCATAAATGTCTAAATGTGGACTATTTTGACATTGGATCACCAGTATGCTCTTTAACAACAATTGGCATCCTCCTCATTTAGTTGCAGCTCAAAGCTTAGCAGCGGCCTAATTTTTTATAGTTGAAGTCTCTTTAAATGGATAATTGAACAATGACATATACATGTATTAACCTGAGGGATTTGTTGATCCTAAATTTTAAAAGGGCTATGTAAGCCCAGTAATCATTATATAGCCTGAAGCAGTCTGCCTTGATATGGCAATGTATCTTATCAGCATTTTTGGACAGAGATCACCTGTTCCCCATTAATGTCAACGCATGCTTACTAATTTTACAATATGTTCTTTATTTCCTGGTCATCTGTGTGCATGTTGATAGCATGTTAATGTTGCCTGATAGCAAGGCTGTTGTTAATGGATTCATTAGCAGCATGAAACAAACGTTTGATACAAAAGAACAGGGGTTCATTTTAGAGTATTTTAGATACCAAATAAAAAAGAATGAGAATAATTTTATTAATTTTTCTTAAAAGGGAAATGTGAAAGAAAATATTCAAAAAATATGACTTGACTAATGTCAAGCATGTTGTATCACCTAATCTACCTAGCCAGATGGCAGCTTTGAATTTAGCCGCCTGCAAAACCTTTATATGCAACATAAGGGACTACCAAACGGCCATAGAATCCTTCTTACAGGTCTTCCAGCTTACCTGCCTGGATATTGATTACGCAGTAGGATTCCTAGGTCGTTTTTCCTCCAGTCCTTACAACTCACATTGGAAGATGGTACTTATCTTATAAAATATTTGAGCTCTTATCCAAGCAATAATGTAGTCTATTATGATAATACTCCCAAGTTTACTGCTTATGTAAATGCTGCTTTTGCTAGGGAATTGGCCTCAAGAAAGTCCACAACTGGTTTCATGTTGTTTTTATTAGATTCTTCAGTTTCCTGAATGAGCACAAAATAGACCATTGTAGCTGTCTCCAATATCAAAGCTGGGTACATGACTCTATATACCGTTACTCATAAAACTGTCTGGATGACAGACTATTTGGACTGTCTAGATATTCCCTCAAAGCCGGTTCCCATGTTTAAAAACAATTAGTCGTACATAAGGATCACTAAAACAAATGGGGTCACTAGGAATATGAAGTATATCTAAATGAAGTGCCACTACACTGAGGCTACCATTCAAAATGGCATGATAATGATAAACCAAGTCCCAATAGTGGAGCAAAAGGCATACATTTTCATCAAGGCGTTTTCTTTAACAGAATTTGTATAAGTGTATGCCCAACTCGCATAAGACAGGAAAATTTTCATCTAAATAGATATCTAGAACCATAAGGAGAGTGTTGTCAAATATGCTCATATAGACATACATGGTGTGTATTTTTAAAATATTATATGTGTACAAAACATAAGTAGGTTCAAAAACACACACTACTTAGAGTATGGGTTATTTAATTAATCATAAAGACATTAATGTAAAGTTCATTACATTAGCAGTGTGACACTTATTATAAGATATTTTTATTTTGGCTAAGCCTGTTTCACTTATTTATAAAAAGTTGTCAGTGTTGGAAGCCCATTAATCTTGTTAACGGGCTTTTAACACAACCACTGTAAACATTGTTAGTAAAATCATGGCAATTAATCAACAGATAGACAACACAGTCTTGCAAATAAAACACACATTGGAAATTATAGACCTTCCCATAACATCAAAAATGAACTTTCTTGTGGACCCTATTGTAGAAGGAATATAGACCCTATGGAATGAAGCCAATGTCATGAACACGTAGCAGCAAGAATGTATAGAGCCCTTGACTAAACAATTTAGTCAAGTAGTGGCAGATAAACAGCAATTTATCCATCGGTACTCCCAACAAAAGAAGACCACCCTCAAATGCAAACAGGACTTTAAAATCATGCATAATAAGATGTTTCATCAATATGAAAAAGCAAGCATCCAGTTAGCAGCCAGGCAACAAAACCTTCAGCAAGAATATGTTAAGAGGGCTGTGGTACAGAAAATTGCAACTCTAGCCACTGAGCGTGCAGCTCAACAAGCAGTTATTCTAACTGCTAAGTAAGAATTACAACAAAAGTCAATCCTAGCTGTAGAGCATACAACCCAACAAGTAGCAACTCTAGCTGCTTAACATGTAGCTCAACAAGCGGTCATGCCAGCTGCTGAATGAGTAGCCCACCAAAATGCTCCCTTAGCCACAGAACACATAAAACAACAAGTAGAAACTTTAACTGCTAAACTTGCTGCACAATAAGAAGTCATGCTAGGCACTGAATGATCAGCCCACTAGGATGCTACCTCAGCCACAGAACACAAAACAACAAGTGGAAAATTTAACTGCTGAACAGGCATCACATCAACAGCGGCAAATAGCCCCATACACTGGTGGACCAGGATATTTTCACTGAGAATTCCAACGGGGACCATCTGGTGGCAGTAGATGTCCTCCACCTCCACCTCCAGCTGTTTTTGAATCAGCAGGACCCTACAGACCCAGCCACAATGAGTTCAACATTAAACCTATAGGCATTGTTGACCTTCAGATCTTCAAGCACAGTACATGTGACATCTATCTAATCAATATATATGTTCATGATCTAGACCTACATATGAAACTAGAGCTATGTGAAACATTCTACCTGCTTGCACCAACACCCGAGGAAAGAAACAATGCTACAATTGGAGGCCACTGCATCTCCCATGATAAACATCTTGTTTACCACTACCTCAACAGTTCTGTAGACCAGACTACACAGGAATATGCTGACCTTGCAAATTTAGATAGCCAATAATGTGCTTATAACAAAATTGTTCTCTTTAGTCAAACTTATGGGAACACTGCAGCTACTTTAGTTGAGGAGAACTATATTAAGCTATGCAATTTTAGATGGGTGAGCAATGAATTTGAATCATCAGCTATTATAAAGTACAAGATCTGATGTACCCAATTGCATGGCTCCATTCATACCATAGCACTGCAGGAAATCACTGCCAATGCCACGAAAATGTTATGTACCAATAACACTCGCCATTGTGCAATCACTAACATCAAATCCCATCAAGGTGCCTATCCTGAGTGGCATGCTTTTCAATGAGAGTAAAGGAAATAGGTAGGCATGTTAAGCATTCAAGGGAGCACAACTACCAGCAATCTTCCTTAGGAAATATACCATAACAAGAACAAAAACAGCAAAGCCAAGAAGGGTGACAGCAAAGACAAGATGAATTATATGGGTAGCAAAGGTACCAAACCTAAGCTAAAAAGAGTGTCAATATGTGTTTATGATTTAGATATTCCAGTTCAGCACAATACGGTAGATTGTACTCTTATCCCAAAAGGTCGTAATTCTTGAAAATCCTTTGCAGATATGAAAAAGAAGAAGGCTGCATCGCCTATCAAACCTAAGAAGAAGATAAACTTAATCAGTACAACAAAGACTGGGGGTTGTTGTCAACATTGCCCACATTGGCAATACATCCAGAGCCAATTAACAGGAAGCACTAAACACAACTAACTTCATTGTCAATTCAGCTGCCTTCATGCACGTTTGCACCAAATTAGCTGTGTTTTTTGAAACCAAAGCCATGGACATACTAGTAACAATGGCAGATGACACCACAGTATAAGCTTTCTTGAAAGGGAAGATTGTTTTATGCTTGCATGCAAGCCCAGAGATAACGCTAAATGAAGTGTTTTGCGTTGAAAATTCCCCAGTGGGACTATTTTTTCTACTTGTCCTAAATGAGAAATCTATCACAACTACTTTCTATGGCACTGAACATGCGGTAATTAAGAAGGGTGATTGTGAGATTTTAATGGCCATAAACATTGTCATAAGCTCTTTATCCTACACGCCAACCTATTAGATGCACCCTCTGGCACTATGATCTATTGAACACTCAACTATGACGTCACAGGAGGTACATGCTTGGCAACGTAGCTCAATCATGTAGACCAATTGAAGACTCCAAGTACAGTACTTATGGCTATTACACATACACTCTGGCATGACAGGTTCATGCATCCTGGTCAAGACCACTTACACAGAGCCCTGAGCCACTATGACAAGCCTACTTCCAGTGTCAAAGGTTCTATGTGTGACCCCTGTGTTGCATCCATAATTACCCATACCCCTTTTCCCTCCATAACAGCAAGATCTACTCACCCAGGTGAAAACGCATAAAGTCACGTCATCAGTTCTTTAACTAAGAATCAAAACCAAATGCATTGGATGGTAATGTTCATAGACATCTACACACACTTTGTTACTCTGTGTCCTGGTAAAGTCAAAATCAGATATGCCACAATGTTTCAAAACCTACAAGACCACCTTTGAGGTCATACATTTCCCATTAAAGATTACAACTTGCTTCACCAATCAAAGTAGAGAGTACCTCTTCAGTTGATTCCAGTAGTACCTTCACCACAAAGAAATCACCCATCCAACCACTCTCCCCTATGCCATGCCAAGCAACAGTCTGAGTGAAAATATGGGTCCTCAGCTCATTGGGATGGCAAGGTCAGCCCTCCTCCAAGCTAACATGATGCTAACTTCCTGAAGATTTATATTCCAGGTAGCAACTTGCACTTACAACGTGACTCCAATAAGCATTTTTTCTGGGAACATCTCTCATCATTAAATGTGCACCAAACAGTGTGCGCCTGTTGAAAGACTTAGGACCTTTGAATCCAAGGTGTTCTACTAGGTCAACAATATTGACAACAAGAACAAGTTCTCTGTTGAAGAAAAATTGGTGTACTTCTAGGCTATGATCGACAACAGCTAGGTTAGATTGTGATGAACTGGGCAACATGAAGAGTCTCCACAAGAAGAAACTTAGTCTTTGTTAAGTAAGTATTCCCGTACAGCATAGACAAGAATGTAAGCATAGATCCTTTTGCAATTTAATAGGACAATATTTCACAGCAGGATTTAGAGAATGATCTCCCTCCTGTGACACATACACCTTACCCATATGGTCATGCTCAGGACTACCCAGATCTTGACAAGAAGAAACAAATATGACCAACATCAACACCATCACATGCCAGCAAACACAAAACCAAATATGCTGGTCTTCCTCATCATCAAATCAGCATAACACCAATGGGGGGGCTTCAACATGTACCCACAAGTGACAATGTGCATTGAGAAGAAGTGGGCCATTCAGATAAAGACATTCTGATCAAGAAAGTGAGGGGATGAAGTCACTATGAGCTACTAACTACTAAATCAAAGACTACATACTCTGTGGCTTCTCCCAAGTTAAGCTAGCAAGCAGTATTTATTGCAGCTGCTTTTCATCAGGTTACCACTCCTTACCAGGATATCCCTAGCATTGTAAATCCCAAGAACTTTAAGTAGGCTCGGAGGGCTGAAGATAAGCTTCAATGGTTTAAAAGCATGGGAATGGAATTGGCCAGTATAAACGAGTATGTTACCTGGACACTAATTCCATGACCACCAGCCAGTTCCACCATCCTCAGATCGCAATGGGTCTTTCACCACAAATACGATGACAGAGAAACAGTGATCGCTCACGAAGCAAGGTTGGTGGCTCAAGAATCACAGGAAACTAAGGAAGTAGACTATTATGATATACCATCCCCTGTATATTTATTTATGATGATATGTTTGTTTTTTTGCAATTACAAGAGCAAAGGGGTATGATCTATCTCAATTTGACAAGAAGTCTGTATACTTGCACAGCTATCTGGAGACACCAGTCTACATGGAACAACCCCCAATGCATGCAGACCTCGATAAACAAAACTACATGTGCTGACTGATAAGAGTTCTATACAGGCTACACGTTTCCAGACTACTATGGAATTTGATACTGGACAACTTCCTGAAATCAGTGTACGTTTCTCTAAGGAATACTAGCCCTACCTGTACATGAGTCACAACCCTCTAAAAGAATTCATGGCACTAGCAATCTACGTTGATGATATTCTCCTATGTGCTGAGAAGACAGTAGACCATAATGAATTTATCAAGAGGATGTCTGAACATTTCCCAACAAAATCTACAGGATTCCCATCATCCTTATTTGAGTATAGTATTAGAAAAATAGAAACTAGCTGCATTACACTTAGCCGGTCCAGCTACATCCAGGAGCTCATACAAAGCTATGGTCAACACGAAGACCATCCTATGCATTCTCCATCATGAGGAAGCACGTGCAACTCAAAAATTCTAAAGATCTAGGTCAAATTCCTTGTGATAGCACTATGCCTAAATTACATCCAAGGCTCTACAGGTGACATCTCATTTGCAGTATCATGCTATCAAAATACATGGCAAAACCAAATATACTCATGATCAGTCATGAGAGTATCCTGAGTGGAGAATTGAGAATGCAAATTTGTTGATAGGAGGGCAACAATTGCAAATAATATTTTAATTTACTCTGGAAGCACATAATACGTGCATTTGTGGAGCCAAAGGGTTCTGCCAATAGCTACCTGATTTCAGCAATTTTCTAGGAAAATGTATCCTGGATGATCAAAAAATGGTGTTGCAATTGAGTTGGTCACTCCTACTTGCAATGGGAATATGTTATTTAACCTTCTAGGCATCTCCCTTAGTATCTATTGTTGTGAAACTCTAACATCTATGATAAAACTTCATATTAACAGAAGGAGAAGAAGTACACAAACCTAAGTGCTGACTGCTTGACTCACTGGAATATATCCTGAGAAAGAACATCATCATTTTTCTTTCCTCTAACCCGCGGACCGAAGGATAGTCTTAGTTAACGGCTCATACTAAAAATTAAAAATGATTTTATTTAAATTGTTTTTTCGGTCATTACTAATGAACGGAGTAGGCGTTATATGGTTTCCTACCATCGTACTGGCCATTCAGTGTACTTAATAAGGTATTAAAGACAATGATAAAATTGGAATAATATCTATGCAGTTATGTCCTAGCCTTAACACTAATGCACTAAATATTTGATTTGGTGCATACTTGAAAATAATTAATGCCGCTAATCTAAAATAAGCCCAAAGTTAAAATAAAAGCCTATGCCTTAAAGGCCGCCTATGCTGCTCCCGATCGAATCAGTAACCTTAATCTGAAACTTGTGAAAACCAACACTTATTAATTAAACACGTCTATTTATAAGTCTTTTACCGCTAACTACCCAATGAGCCCTATCTATAAGTAATTCTAAGATCGATAACACTAACCAATCAGTGAGAGGTTAGTGACTCAGTAATTCACACAAGATAATTAAAATAATCTCAATTATCAGCTTAAAATTACAACAGAATATGAAGAGAAAAATAAATTGGAACAGATGCAATGAAAAGAGGTTCTTGTTGACTGAAAATAAAAATAACAACAATGAGGGGCACGTTTATGTGGTCTAAGTTGGTAGTTCGCAGACTTAATTGGCTGAATATTGAGTGCCAACACTGTGGTTGCATATTTTAAATTTTGGCTTGTATTTAAACAAAGGCGTTTTTCTGATGATTATTGATAAGGAAGGAAAAACTGGCTGGATGAGCAGCTGGCTTAATACTGAGTTGAGGATTTCAGTAGTAGAAGATGTGTAGCAAAGGTTTATAACCTTATTGGAAATAAAACCAGTATCTGTTGACCTGAATTCAATTTGATGTATGGTGTGCCTATTTTCTTCTAGTTGTTTAAGGTAGTTAGTAATAGGTAAAGGACAAGCTAAAAACATTGGGAGTTCTTATTATAACCAGGATTTCTGATCAAAAACTAAATCACAAATCCTTCAATGTTTGTTTCGTTACAATTTATTAATTTATGTTACAAAAACGTAGTTTAAATTAATTTTTCAATGCATAGTTGGCAATCACTTACATTAGGGCTAATGGGCCATTCAAATAAGGAAACACTGGTATAATCTTATGAAGATAGGATCAGAAATCCCTACTGGGTCTCTGTAATTTTTCTATGAATTACATTAGCCAACTAAAATATTTATAACTAGTCCTATTTAAGCCACATGGGTATTAGCCGAAAGTTAGCACTGGTGGTAAAACAAAGGTATAAAAGGAACGGTTCTGGACAGAGCTAGGGGCAGAAAAATGTTAATAAACCAAATCTATCGGCAGGCGCCCAATTAAAAAAATAAAAATAAACACAATTAATTACCTTAAGAAAAAGAGTAGAAATAGGCTCAAAAGAAAAACAAAACAGATGTTAGCATATCCCCATGATACCAATGAACCAAAAAGAGTAAGGGTTGGTGTAGATTCAGCAAAGGATAACATGATCTCAATTCAACATATGGAATATGACAAGAACTTAGCTCATACATGTGAGGAAGCTTTGACCCTTCGAATTACTCCAGTAGGTTTGGTTCTATTCAAGTCAAATTCTTTTTGCAATAGTTTTGCATGTAGAACACACAATTTTTTGAGATTTGAAAATGTTTGATACTTCTTACCTTGTGTTGGAAACAATAGGTAAGGGCAGGTGCATTCCTGTGACCTCTATTCGCTTGGAAGAGAAGTGGAATACTGAATTAAAGAGCGTTTTAATGTATCCCTTTGCATACGCAGAGTACATATATGCCAAAATATACTCTGATTATTAAACAAGTCAGCAGGATGCCTAACCGATGAATTATCTTGACCCGAAACATATAATCGGAAATAATTTGATATATGGTTGAGGGAGCTCTGCCATTGGCTATCTTGGATTACCATTTAACACCAATAGATTGAACTAGCTGTTTTTCCAGACTAAATATATATGTAATAGTAGTTGTTAATAATACTAAATGATTATAGCTATATAAAGAAATACTTAAATTAATTAAATATTCCTGTTTTAATACCTTTCAATTTACAATATAGAATATACACAGTAACTATGATCTAAACCTCTGTAATCATAGATTAGTACTTTGCAAGTATTCTCTAATGGTTTGACTCAGACCAATTTACTGCCACAACATATATGTTCCTGTAGCTATAATCAACACGAGCAACTAGCCCAGATAATGCTCCTTGTATCCACAACAAAAACATTCTTCCTTCCAGATTTTACAAATCCTTAAAAACTTAAGAAGTAATGTGGGCTCCAGTCAAGATGTTCCAAATTACTGTCATGCACAATAAACTTGCTATGATCAGTGAATTCCAAATCTAGACCCTTGCCCCTTGGAAGGAAATTCCAAGAGACATAACCATCCTTTGCAGCCTGTGGGTTTACCACAGGAAACGTGCTCAAACTATTATTGGGACCCAACACAAAGTCCATCTTTGTGCTCAAGGGAGTCTGAAAACAAAAGATAAGGATTTCTTTAACATTTTATCACCCGTGACTAGTTTCATCACAGTATACATCCCTATTGCCATTATAGCAGCCCATCAATGTGAAAAGACTCAACTCAACTCAACTTAACCTCTCTTCTGCCTACTTCCATTTCACGCTACTAGGATCAGTATGCATGTACCAACCCCAAACTATGAAAGACTCTAATTATTCAAAGTGGATGTGCAAGCTCCCTAAGTGCTTTTATGATCTACATATCAGTGGTGTTTGCTGGAATGCCACAATATATGCATTTTTTTGTACATAGGAAAACATTCTGCTGATAAAAACCCATCTCTATATTTTCTAGAGCATAAGTCATTTCCTCACATTATATTACTATGTTGATAATGTACTGATCATCTCTGAACACTCTAGTGATAAGGAAACTCTCATTAAGGCATTCTCTAAGCATTTCCCAACCAAGAGCAACTAATTACCTAAAGACTTCCTTGGCTACACTATAAGGAAGTTTGATAATAGCTTAAAGCTACCAACTATATCAAGGAGCTTCTCAGATTATCTGACTAGAACAGCAGTTGTCCTACTTATTCTCCATTCCTGCCAGAGCATATACGGAGGCTGCTAATTCAACCAAACAATCGGAACCTTATGTTGTCACTGCCTTCCAAATGTAGATTGGATATTTACTATAGATCACTAAATCCGGCTGCCGTGACTGCCCATTTCAATTGGTTCACTTGCTCACTACATAGGTGAACGGGCCAAAGCCATTTGGAAAATGGCAAAGTATCTCCTACAGTACCTCAAAATCACTGCCAAAGACTGCATCATATATGAAAACACTCCAATAACACTAACTGCATACTCTGATGTTAATTTTGCAGCAAATCCTAGAACTTTTCATAAAACCTCCAGATACATAATCTAGCTTGCTGAAAGACTGATTGACTGGCTCTCCAAAAAGTAGAATAGAACTGCACTCTCTATCACAAAGAGGGAATACATTGCTGTCAGCCGCTTGCCAACAAATCTCTTACATTGCATCTCTTCTGACTCTTTTTAAATTGATAATGTATGTGTTAACCTGCATGCTGATAATTAATCTGTTATATTATTGACTGAGATGACCTGTATCCCCAAAGGTACACACACATATAGGTCAGGTACTGGTACATCACGGATTGTGTTATCAAGGAAGAAATTGAAGACCCATCATACCCCACTTTTGTATTTCTCTTTGTCTATTTCCAAGATATGTTTAAAGCTTGTGTCGGGTAACATTGATAAGATAACAGACGGAGACGGGGTAGAGTTGCGAATCAGGACTGACTGCTCTGTGGAGACGATTTTGAGAGTCGTATTCTGGTTATTCTCAGAAGAATCGCTCGGGATAAGAACCTTAGTTTTCTTCTCTATATGCACGGATCGTAGAGTAATGTTGAGAGTGTATGTTAAATTACGCTTGTAACCCTTTTTTTTATAGCTCTGTTTGGGCGATATTACCCAAACTAATGTGTAATGAACGTACACTTCCGAAATATTAAACAATAGCTTTATTTATTTAATTTCTTGGTCCAGAAAATGGACTGTGATGGCGTTTATATAGACAGGTTCCGGCCTAAAATGCTGGCCAGTAAGTATACTTACAGTGATCCTTAAAACTTGGTTAAGATTTGGACCTCTGCATAAAAATCAAAGTAGAAATTTGTAAACTTAAAATCCTGCCTAAATTTTATGTACATAAGACACGAAATAGTGTTGCTTGCTATAACTAAATTATGACGGAGCCTTGGGCCAATCAAAATACCAAGCTATTTAAAGTTTATCCGATAAACTTTAAACGAATAAAACAATATACTTATTAGTACCGCTAATTGTCTATTGAATATCAATTAAGACGAAAATAGATTAACCAATCAACTATCGCTCTGGGAGGTTAATTATTCTAATTAAATTATTAAATAAAGTTAATTGATATCCTTCTATTACACAAAAAAGATTATTTAAATCTAATTGATAGGCTTATATTACAACACCTACCCACCTCATGGCAGCAGACTGTCTTACCAAAACCATGTTGCCAGAAAACTACGGGAAGGCCAATATATTCATGAAATCTATGAACTCTAGTTTTCCCTGCACACCATGCTCAGTATATCAATCATAAGATGTTGAGATCATTTTTCTAATCAGAAATCGTGATCAGATCACTTGCGATCACGTTAGTCACTATGATTAGTGATTACATCATGCAATCCCATGATTCCCAAGGTTCCTGAGTGCCAAGTATAGCACATACGGTAGTTTTTATATAGACATATTATAGAAATAATGCTCCTACATATTATTTAAGTTAACAAGTAGTGGTATTGTTTTGATAAATTTATTATAAATAACCTCATCAGTGGAAGCCTAAGGCATTATCACATCACTATATTAATGATGAAATCAAACCTGCATAAATTAAGACACAAGAATAGTGTATAATACAACATAGGTTTGGATATATTTAGTGAGGACTCTAGGCTATTTTTTAAGTGCAAGTATAAAATATTGCTAGTTGTATTAATGTTTTTTATGATTCTAAACATGTACATCATAATTAGAAAACATCAAACAATGGATTAAGCCACTTAAGTATCAAAATCAAAAATTCAAATTTATGAGCAGGTGCATGATTAAAGATATGCTTCTTTTACAAGACTATGACCAAATACAAAAAAACAACTTGAACAGAAGAAATAATCAGACCAACAAACTTTAGCATATCTTCACACAGAGCACACGTACGTTCCTCTCTTTGCAAGTACTATGGAAACTGATTGGGAATCTATCTCCATTGATACAGAATTTTTTTAAAAGCTTGGAATTGGAATATACTGCAATTTGAATTTGACTTCCTACTTTGGGCCTGTGAGGTATATTCAACAGTCCAGTCCTCATCCAAGACTCTCCTGTCTCTGGATTGGTTTCTGTTGTTTGGAAGTTAATGATCATAATATCATCTGGGTCTAGATGTGTACATATGTTCTTGAACTTGAAAGAATCTATAAGAAAGAAGTGTTGTCTTCATTGTCAATTCTGACTTGATCTGGAATGCAAACTTGATCCTCATGAATATATTTGAGTATTTGTTTCTGATTGTTTCTAAATTTCTGGGACATAATCAATTGGCTAAGGTTGAAATATTGTTAGGACAAGAATGTTGGTTGCTGTATTGATCATTTTGTTTATTTAAATATTTCATTGTCTCAAAGCACCACTACATTTAGAACCATGGAAAATACTAACACAGTTAGTTTTTTTTTACACATGTAATGGGGGAGAGGCCGAGCATTTAAAATCTGCATAATAGAGCTTGTTATGTAAGATATGTTTGGTAATATCCCTGATTGATTTGGGCCCATGTTTATTAGTCATATAGTGATGTGCTGATATATTTTGTTTCTACATATAACAATATTGCCAATAAAGTTATTAAGTTAATATGCCTACCCATTAAATTGTGCGTATGTAGAAAGGTGTATTATATAATATATAATAGTTATGATGCATACTATACTAGGGTACTGAGTGAGTTATGGATCCAAAAACTTCTGGTGTTCTGAAATCATATGGACCTTGGGAAACATGTGATCGTATGATGCAATTGGGGATCATGGTGAATAATGTGATTGTTTATAATTCCCAATCCGAAATAATAATTACAACGGAATGGATGTAACAGAGGATACCCCAATTGCAATCCAGTGAACATAATACGATTCAAGAAATTTGCCTCATACTAGTGAGCAAACTTTGACCCTACAACTCATTCCACTACAACCAATTTATTGAACCAGGTCAGATACTGTTCCCAATATACAGCGTCTCTTTCCACAGATTCTTCTGAAACCAAGAGGATATACACATACCTAACTCCTAATGGAAATATGATCATTAATTATAAAACTACAATAACCAATCCAGAGACATAAGAGATTCAAACCCTTAGATAAAGACTAGGCATTTGCTCCCTGGAGAATTTTTTTTCCAGATCACGCAGACCTAACATAGTTGAACATACACTACAATATTATTTACCACTATATTTATACTCTTACTACTTAATATAATCCAAAAGAGGACAATATTAAATAGTACATTACTGAAAAAAAAAACCAGTGTTATAAGTTATTATCACACAGCATGTCAAACTTACCACTCGATTAACTATACCGAATTTTCTATCATAGCCAACTAAATTCAAGTATTAGCGACAGTTAATGTAGACTTGTTAACTGAACCCCGTACAATCCTTAAATAGGACACCCTGGTATATATATATATATAAAGACACTAGCTGTGCTAGTAATAAGGATGGGCAAACCACAATATACTGTTGACCACAAATGGCCACCAACTGGTCATGACTACCAGTATGAACACCATCAACCATTACACCCCTCTGCTGGACATCTCTGCAGAGAAGATATATTCTTTTCCCATATTCTTTTCCCAGACGCACGCTGCTAATTGAGGAATGTGCATTCCTAAATCGGATTACATCCGATTTCTTGACTCGTCGCTTGCCATCATAACGCCCCGTGAGAGCCACTTTTCAAAAGCAACCCATGGATTCGGCATTCTCTTTGCTATTATCAGACAAAAATGTCAGGAATTATCTTGTCTCTTTATAATAAAGTTATTAAGCGCTATTTATTAACTTAATAATGTGTATAAACCTTAATGCTATGAGATATGTGTATATTAAAACAAACTACTCTATGTTATGCTTGGGAATTAACTGATTGCATGATGCAAAATGATGTGATAAACGCTGCCATCGTAGTGAATATTACGTGATCACTTGCAAATGCAATTTCCAATCAGAAAAATGAACTCGGTAAAGTTCAATAATTGCCAATCAATGAGTGAACGAACCGTTTACTGTGTCCGAGCCACCGTCAGCTGCAGAGAATGTTGAACCTACCTAGACAGCTACAAAGAATACCTATATAGCATCCACTAAACTAGATGATGACATTGTCATAGTAGGAACAGAATATGACCTAAATCGAATTGATGATGGCGGAGTGAATCGTAGGAACAAAACTCGTTCAATAATGCAAGATGCATTAGTATTCGAGTCATCTTCAGTTCATTGGATAGGAATTGATGCCTCTTCCATTGTGTTTACTCCAATCTGAAGCCTTTTTGAAATCTACAGAAAAGAGATAGATGCTTTTTCATTATTAACAGTATCGTATTAGCAGTACTTGTGGTTTGTGGCATGAATGAGTGTTCTTTATAAAGATATACTGGTATATCTGGTTATTTATTCTTTTGGGCTAAATTTATGTTCTTGATCAAAATCTTGTTCTAAACTAGGTTCTAAGGTCTCACAGAAAGATGGTTGGCTTATATCTCCAATCAAGCACATGCTAATAGATTTTATTTATTGGCTTTTGATTTCCGGCCGGTTTCTGTCATAATCTAACTCGAAGTCTTGTACAGAAAGATGATGGTTGGTTTATATCCCTATCAGACGCAAGCAGTATAAATAACATTTATTGGTTTTTGATATTTCCGGTAGGTTAACATAACCATGTGGTTGGTTTTTTTTAGTCGAGCGTGTTCGAACTGTGTCAGGTATCAGCACAGCTAGTACTATTTTATCCTTGCACCTCGAGAAATGCTAAGGGTTTCACCCAGGATATCAAGAGTTATGTAGATACTATTTACTTTTCGCAATTCTTCTTTCCTGATTGATTGTGGTCCCACTTCATCGTTCATATAATGATATGCTAGTAGCAGTATGTTTCTACTGATAAGCCTTATATAATAAAGTTATTAATACAACATCTACTTTTCAACTTAATATGTCGAAACGTTAAGATTATAAGATATGGGCTACTACATGTGCTATGCTATAGTAGCATATAAGGCATTATTCCTATTACAGTTGGTGCTGTGAACGTTTAGGAACCTTGGGAATCATGAGATCACATAATGTAATCATCAATTGTGCTTGCCTGCAATAGCGAATTCCAATCAGAAAAATTGATCCCAACAGAAACTAAATTTAGGTAGAATTAGTCTATTATCTCTGCAATCCTAAGGGATTATATCAAACTATTACATAGTGCAACAACATTTGGCAGACGGTTAATAGTGCTCAAACTTCGAATCCTGGCATATGAGAGGTGATTATTATTAACCGTTTAGTAGATCTTAGTTGACAGACATACGCAAAGCTTTACCAGAACTCCTTGAAAGTATGTAAGGTGCTAGCTGCTAGCATGTATCGACTGGTTTAATCACAGCGTTAATAATAAATGAACATTTACAAGGCCAGCCTGAACTTCTCTACTAAAGTACTGCAAGATAATACAAATGCAAAGTGAGCCTCTCGCTCACTGGAGATCATAGAATTATTTTAATACTGATGACTATGTCGCAAGATGCAACCAATCTGAAGAGCTAGCATTATCAGCACCTTATAACCGGATAACTTTATATCCACCAATCCCAACATCGATTCCCTTTCGATTGATACCAATCTACCGGTCAGAACAAGCGGAAGCGCCCTTCCATCAACACTCAAGAACCTGTAGACCACACTATATACTGAGGGAGACGCCGATAAAGCTAGAAAAGGACTCTATCTGTCAATATAGATAGGAGAATCAGATGATTAATTGAAAATATTAGCAATAAAAGTCACATCCTCCGGCTAACCAAGCCAACCAACCACATATTAAGATATATATATTAAAGACATCAAAAGGTAGGCTTTTTTATGCGTCCATACAGCTCTTGAAGATAGGTCTCAAGTGACAATTCGAGACCATACTTGTTCATATTTATAATTGAGCATGCGCGTTAGTCAATCGAGTAATTGTTTATGCTATCAAATTTAACACATACTATTCTTATCTTATTGGGCTTGGATAATAAATCTGAGAAAACATATAAAAAATTACCCATTATCTCATAGAAAATATTTTCAAATATAAATATAAATATATATTAATATTGAATGGTTTTATTTTTTCCTACATCCGGAACCATTTTTATTCTCGTCGTGATTGCGCTTTGGCCGGGCTAGAGGATTCGTTACATTATAGGCTAATGGCTCACTAAAGAGCCAAAATTATGTTAAAATGCAAAAGGCCAATCATACGATCCCTCCCATGTCAAAATGACATCTACGCTCCTCCATTACAAGAGGCTTTCTATTATGTAACATGTGAATTTCTTATAAATAACTTAATTCTAAATGCTATAAAACAGTATCCTTTTCTAATTATTATTATTACAACAACAGAGTACCAGAGCGAGCGCGAGTGAAGCCTTAAAATCTAGGAGCTTTTTTAGTATCAAAATAGCAAAACTACATTCTCATTGATTCGCTATCAATTAAACAGAGATCGATATCAGATGGCATATTACCCGTTACTAATTCAATGTTAGCATTTATTTTATTTTATTTAATATAAGTTTTTTAAGATATTCAAATCCACCTTAATATTATTAGTTTTCTTCGATTTTTGAAGATTGATATTGCATGGACAAAATGAGTCTACATTCATCTGTGCTTTTTTCATCTGGATGATACTTAATCAATAGTGAGAATTTTTTGAAAATAGAGAAATTTCAAAAAAAAAATTGCATATTATCTTAAAATATACATTAAATTTATAATTGTATTAATAAATTTTATTTTTTTACCCATCTTGTTTATTATTTTTGTATTACTTGCGTAGAAAGCTACCTTCTCATAAGCCATCAAAATAAATTTAGATTGACCAATAAAAGAAGACATGTATAGTGCAAAACCCTTAAGTGAGCATGTTTTACACATTTGCGTGCGATACCTTTGCGTATAGGCACATCCATTTTAATTTTTTATATATAAAATTTTTAAAAATATATTTAAAATATTATTTCACAAAATATCATAATTATATAAATTTTCAAAATATATTTGTATCCTTTTTTCAATAAATACACAACGTGTGACTGTGAATTGGCTTGGGTATTCTAAGATTCGAATTGGGTTACTGGTTGGATAGCTAATTGATTGGTTTAATATCAGGTACCAAATATTCTGAAAAACAATTAAGATGGTATACACATATATTTAAAGACGTAAACCAATCAGTCCTAAAATAGTTGATTGCATATTGAAATTTGTTTGGTGTTTGGATTGTTTTTCATATACACCACGACTACGTCAAATATTTTGAGTGCGCGACAGTGAAATAAACAAGCTAACAGGCTCTATTTAATACAATATTTGAGTGTTTTATCTGACATAGGAGGATAGAACATTTTGTTATACATAAAAGAAAATCTATTCTACTTCCCCAAATAGTAAACATTATGTATGCTATTCGGGGTGCCGTTGCAAATTTCCCCGGTATAATATCCGATGGAATGTCGGTATGTTCTCGCAAGCGCCCAAGTATATCAAAGGAGGTACCTGTTCCCAAATCAACTTTATGCAGTAAGCCACAACGCAGAGAAATTAAGTTTACTAAGCGTGAGGGGGTCGCATTTGGGACATGCCTTTGTAGAATAAACCGTGGTGTTTATGTCACCTATGTTGTAAGGTAAGAGCTATGCTTTTGGTTTTTTTTTTTTTTTTCAGGTTGAGCAAACCTATCAAAAATCCTTGATAAATATTCACTATCTGTTTGTATTTGGTGTATTTTTTTTTGTGTTGATATAATGGGTTTGTGTAAGTTGATTGTGATGTGATCACCAGAGTAAATTGTACTATTAAAGCTTGTTGAAAAATTTAAAAATAATAGATAGACGAGATTTTTTTTTTTTGCATATATATATATATATATCACTATTGTGAAGGCGAAGAAAGGAACATAATGGGTGCAAAATAAAACAAATAGCGATTTCTAACAATATTTTCTTTTCATTCCACAGAGGCTCTGTTGCCTGGTCTATAGGAATCCAATCCGGCGATAGAATTGACGCCGTGAATGATGTTTTTGTCTATGAAACTGGAGTAACAGCCACAGAAGTCCTTCTGCTTTTACGCACAGGTTCATCCTTCCATATAACTGTTTGCGATCTTCCTCTCTCAACTGCCTACGTATTAACTAAAGATATGGGTTGCGCAGATTTGGGCCTTGTTTACAGCAACGGCCAGATTTCGGATTTTAACCCCATGTCAGCTATGGCTAATGCTGGGGTGGTACGCGGGGAATCAATTGTTGCTGTCGATAATAGTTGCGTACTTGGTTATTCTGATAAAAGCTTACAACAATTGATTGAAACTAAGTGTAATGCTAAACCATCAGTTTCAATTCTCTGTATGCCAACAAGATTTGTAACCGAGTTGCAACATCAATGGAATCGCTATAATTCAATGTATCACACTGTTCGGTTTAATACTGAGGGTGTGCTACTAAGGATGAATAATGGAATCCCGGACAGTAGTCCAGGGACTTCCGCTCCATACTTTTTTTGAAAACCTATTCATGAACTAGCTAGTATTCAAGCTATAAGCAATAATGATTTTAGGTCCAGTTTTTATCTTTATACAGGCTTACAACAATTTATTTACCGTAACAACATTAACGAATTTCTACTGATAATAATTAGGAGCCATGTGCCAAAAAGCATGTTTAACTTAGTGAATACTTTACCAACAGGTGTGCCTGTGGCACACCTGTTTTTTTTGTAATTAAATAAATCATTGGAGATGCAAATATATTGTAGACTTTGAATCTGTTGTATAGATAATTTCATATCAATTGTAATAGGTATGCTAGATGCCCTTTATTGGGTATGTTCTGCTATTATGGTACTGATTAGTTGTGCAGTTGTATATACACCGTTTGCTGCCAGGACCAGCGTGGTTCTGTGCATACAGTGATAGGCTAAATATGCATAGTTTTATTGTAAGCCTATAACCAATAGTAATCTCATTCTTAGTCACATTTCCCTTATTTTTTTAAAACCAATGATTTGGTGTCATTCTATTCCATCAATAGTATCATGAGGAACAAACCTAAACTGTTATTGGTTGATGATATTAGCAATTTAAAATAAAATATTTCTACTGTATGAAAAGCCTAGGTTTGATCAATCGGTTGCTTGTACTGAAGACCAATTCCTTATCTGAGGTCAAGATCTCTCTGCGTATCTAGGATTAGTAGTTCAGATTCCTCAGAAATAGTTTAATTCGATCAGGCGCTCGCCGATCGCTCAGTTTATTAATTTCTGATTTTAACACTAGTCATTTATGTGTAAAACAGCATGAAGAATTCTAACACAACACAGATAATTTATTTTATATTTGTGCAGACTAATAGAATCAAGAGTTTTAAACGCGTGTATAAAAACATTATATGTACTAATGTGGTACTATGATTCTAATTGGCCGAGGTACACGGTCTTCGGTTATATAGTAATTCGCTAGAAGTACCCCCGCTTCTACTGATAACAATTTTCCCAATAAAGTTACTCAGTTAACATTATCTTTAGTTTACTTGTTTTTTCATATTAAATTATATACTATAATCAACATGCTAAATATGTGTAGGTGTGTGTGTAAGCAGTAATAAGTGCCTTGCTAAGTTTACGGATTCAGGAGATTTTTTGACACCCTGGAGTCATATGGACCATGGAAAATATGCGATCGCATGACGTAATTGGGAATCGTAATGATTTATGCGATTGCTTGTTATCTCGATTCTCGTCAGAAATAGCGATCGCAACACCATCGTAGGTACCTTACAGGTAAACCTAAGATGATCCAAATAACATACACAGGAAGATTTTTTAGCTTTTCTGAAGTTGAATGGGGACATTTCTTTATTTGGGTAATCGGAGGCCATCAGCTCGGAAGGGAAAGGAATGACTTCAACTTCACTACTGACTAATCTTTAATGAAACAGTAATGAATTTTGATGGGACGAGTGCCCTTGGGGACACTTTTATTCTGTCAGGCGGTTGGTTGAGTGATTGTAAGCATATAGTTTGATGCATTCAGTCTCTATGCCTAAGCATTCAAGGAGTGCAATTACATGTGCTATTTTTTGACATGTAGTTAATATATTCACTTTTGGTTGTGAATCAAGTTGCAAACGTTTGCTTTTTGAGAGTCAATCAATTGGGCGTCCGGCTAAGTAGATGGCACAACCACTTGTGATCTGAGCCGATCGCGGATCGCCGGCAAGTCGACGTTGGAGAAGGCATTGTAGGGTTAATGGAGCTTTCTCATTAGCAGTTGTCTTGAGGTATCTCAGTAGGTAGGCGACTGCAATTTGCGATCCAGACCAAACAGTCAATTAGGCTGTGTTGTGAATAATAGGTAGAGACAGGTGCATTCCGTAGACCTATATATTCGTTTAAAAAGAGAGAATACCAAATTTAAGTGCATTTAACGTGTCCTTTGGCATACATGGAGTACACATATGCTAAAACACATTTTTATTATTAAACAAGTCAGTAGGACTTGCCATAGGCAGAATGCCTAAGCGATGTGCTATCTGT
>NAOQ01000311.1:32128-49675 GCA_002751075.1 Ichthyophonus hoferi
GGATTGCCGTTCAGAATATCAAATTAAGGTGCGTTTTAACGTATCCCTTTGCATCCATGGAGTACATATATGCTAAGACACATTTTTATTATTAAACAAGTCAGCAGGACTTACCATAGGCAGTATGCCTAAGCAATGTGCTATCTGCCCCTAAAACATCTGAAATGGCTTATTATACAGCTACAGGATCTCTACCATTGGCTGGTTCAATTTTTATAGATAACCTTGGATTGCTGTTTAGCACCAATAGATTGCCCCAGCTATTTTCGCAGGCTACATGTGCAATAATAATTGCTAATAATATTAAATATTTACAGCTATATAAACAAATACTTAAATTAATTAAATATTCATATTTTAACACTCACTTTTGGCCTGTGCAGATTATTTCACTTAAGGCATAAAAATATGAAAAAGGAATATGAAAAATTACCTTAACATGGGGACTACTTAGCTGTAGGCTTGTCACTCACTAAAGGAGATAGATAATTCCTGATTACATTCAGAAGTGACTGTAGCATGGCACCCAATGTAAGAAAAAGCAGCAAACAGTACACCAAACTGTATGTTGCATGTTACTGCTTGCTCAGGCTTTGGCTTTGGCTCTGGCTCTGGCTTTTTTATAGGCTCTGGCTTTGTCTCTGCTGCAGGCTCTGGTATCTGGCGTCTGGCGGCTGAGGTGATATGCAGGGGTTCTTCATTTGATTTGTATATTACCTTAGTATCACTTTGAAACAAGAAATTTTGATAGTGCAAATGCAGACTTGAAAATAGTGTGTAGGTGTAATAAAATTGAATCTCCACACGTAGAGGTCAGTGAATGGATGGAGGGATGCAATGAAATATTTTTGGCATTCGTTGATCATTGACTTAACAGAATTGCTAGGTTTTGTGGTCATGGTAAATTGTTTAAGCTTTTTTTGCTACCATGTTGGGAATAATAAGTGAGACAGGAGCGTTCCTGAGACCTATATTTGTTAAAAAGGAGAGGGAATATCGAATTAAGTGCGTTTTAACATTTTCCTTTCCATACACGAAGTACAGATATGATAAGACGCATTTTTATTATTAAACAAGTTAGCAGGACTTGCCATAGGCAGGATGCCTAAGCGGTGTGCTATCTGCACCAAAAATATCTGAAATGGCTAATCATACAGCTGTCTCTAGCATTGGCTGGTTCAGTTTTTATAAATGACCTTAGATTACCGTTTAACACCAATAGATTACCCCAACTATTTTCCCAGGCTAGATGTGTAATAATAATTACTAATAATATTAAATGTTTATGACTATATAAACAAATACCTAAATTAATTAAATATACCTGTTTTGACATGCCTTTGTGTTACATGGCTCGGATTGGAGTATCTTATTGGCTGCTTATTTGACATATTTTGGCAAGAGCAGCAAGTCCATTGAGTAGCTGTTCTCTTGTGTATGTATGACTTGTCAAGCTCACTGAATGTATCCCATTTGGGAGAGTTTGATGCTTTGGACATCTGGCTCAATGGTGTAACCCTGGACGTTGTGAGGCCTTTCTTTATTCTTAGTGGGGAATTTATTGCTGAATGCTGTAACTAAGACCTTCTTATCAGTTGGGTGTTCAAATACGGATACAATGAGGACGTTATCAATGTAGCAGCAGATGGCTAAGAACCTGCTGCTGTTTTGGCTAATATAGAGGAATGAGTCCTTATCAGCTGAATGCGTTTCTTAGGTCTTGAAGGTGTCAAAGGTCCCATTCCATCTTAGTTTGCTAAGTGTAGATCATAGAGACATTGCTATATTTTGCAAATCCGTCTAGGATGACCGAAGACTTCTTTGGATTGTGGTGGATGCATGTATACTGGTGCTGGAAGTGATGCATGAAGATACGCTGATGTAATGTCTAGTGATGCTATGTTGATGTTGATGAGCCATCACAATAGCTATCAATATTTGAATGATAATGAAGCTGGCAACTGAAGATGAGATGTTGAAGAAGTCCTTGTCTTTAACCTCCATACTTCCTCAGGCACAAAGTTGGGCCTTGGGTTGTGAGACAGCTTCAATCAGTTTCTTTTGTAGTGGTAGACCTAGACGCTCTTTAGGATTGTGGGTTGGTAAAGGACTTTATCCTAGGGGATGAAGATTTATATATGCAACTCATTGATTGTTGCAAGTTTGTTGTGCATGACATTGATTCATTGCATCCTGTTAATAGAGCGCATGGCATCCTTATAATTCCTAGAGTTGTTAAAGTCTACAAATGTCGTCACTGGGGTTGGCATGGAGGCAACTGTGTTAAAATGAATTTGTAGAGGTGCTCTCTCATGTTTCCCATATTTATGGCTGCTCCTGGTTATTACTGGAGCCTAGTAATGTTGATGAAAGTGTTATAAATCTCCATCTGGCTCAGTGTAGTGATCTGAACCCTCTTTTATCAGGATAAGAAAATTTGAGTACTGGTATATGATACCATGAAATTGATGGTGAGCTGGAGATAAAGGAAAATTTTGAGTATACTCCCTCTGGAATAAGAAATCCTGAGAGAGCATGGTAGAGTTGTTAGCATGAATCTTGATAAGAGATGCTAGAGTAGAGCTGGTGGCTGAGGAGTCAGGGGGAGAAACATTGGGTAGGAAAAGGTCCTGTTAAAATTTCTAAGGAGATTGTTGGTACAGGAAGTGTGTCTTCAAAGAAGACACTTCTTCCTCATGGTAGTTGGCAGAGTTCCTAGTTTAGAATAATCCAACCATCCATGTTATTGGCATAGCCAAGGAATAAAGCCTGATGCTCTCTGAAGGTGAACTTGGAAGAGCTGGTGGTTGAATCAGTGTAGTAACACAACTTGCACCTAAAATCATTTTGGCAATGAACTGGAGCAGGTTAATGATACCAGAATAGATGTGGTGATTTTTATGGGTGGTAGTACAGTTGTGGATGTGATGTTGTGTGTGAACACAGCTGCACGTACTATGTAGTCCTAGAAGGAATGTGAAATGCTCATAGAATTCAAAGCAGCTTGGGTCATAGTAATGATTTGACGGTTTATACATTTAAACAGTCCATTAAAATATGGTGTATAGGATAGAGTTATATGGTGTGTGATTCCCTAGGACTGGAGCTGGTCCAGGAATGATGTAGGGGTATGCCCAGTTTCCTGGTTAGTGTAAAGGGTGGCAATTGGGACGGGAGAGTGCTTAGCTTGAGTAGCTTCCATATTTTACAGGAAGATCTCTGGTACTTTGTTCTTGTGCTTTATGCACTAGACCATGGTATATTGTATAAGAAATTGTCTATAAAAATGATGCACCTGTTAAAGCATATTAACTTCTACAAGTGTTAGGCTGTATATTCCATGATTTCTTGTATGAAAATACTTACTATTTATGTAGCATTGTACATCTAAATATTCAATAGCGTTTAGAATGGGTTTCATTGGTAATTAGGAGCTAGACGTTAATTATAATAATTAATTAAGTACATGATGTCATTAATTATATTTAACTAGAACTAAATGTTTAGTGCAGTCTAAAACATGAATTTACCATGGTTTTATAAAATATTGTTGGTCATTGGCATTTAATCACACACAGTGATTAATAATACATATGTGATACATAGCAACCGAAATGATTCATGTAATCATTGAACAATATGTTGCTGACAACATGTTAGGTAACAATTAAGTTGTGTCCAAAATATTTATGACTGTCCCAGTCAGCAGATCCCATACTGTGGGCAATGATACAAATCTATTGCAAGACTATTCCTCTCTTTATGGCACCTGGTTTTAAGACTATGGCAGACCAATTAAGTTTAAACCTCACCACCATGTTATTTTTTTATAGTAAATATACAATAGCAATTCTTAATCTTACTAAATAAAATTGGTGCCGAAGTGCTCACTGCACTTTTACAGCTCACTCTTTCATTTATTTTTATTATATTTGCTTATTACTATATAGAAGATACGTGTTCCTTTCCAGTTAAGTTTGATTAGATTTTTTTTTTTCAATAATCTTACTGGTTTAGAGCTTGGTGCTACAATGCTGATAATTTAATCAATTCATAAAATAACTTACAGCAATTATTTACAACCAATCAAATATTATATGAGTACTAATCAGTTAGACATTAGTGTATTTTGGATTTAATAGAACAGGTTGTACACCTATTCAAAAATATGCTTATCTCAAATAATTATTACCTGATCAACTGGTATTAACCAACAATTATATAGTCAGCAATCGCAAACTTAGTCCGGATCCTAATTTTATAGTGTTGTACAATAAAAGCAACGTACATGAACTTTATCCATTACAAGAAGTAGTTATGACTAATAAGAAAAGATATATATACTCATGAACTGCAGGTAAAACGTAAGACCGTCATTGCCTCTGCAATACAATTAGGATTTATAGGCAAAAAAAAACAAAGAATACAACTCTCTTCCAATAAACGTAAAGGGGAAACATCAAGAACCTAGGGAAAGTTAACATTAGTTAGGTGAAGCAGAAAACGGGCATTTGATCTCCATATACGGTGAAGCCAAATTAACTACTAGCAGCTTAGATTTTGCCAGGATTACCAAGAACCAGCAGCCTCAAAGCGCTTCTACTGATAACTCCAATTTACCTAACAAAAAACCTATGTATAGAACCATACCAGAGGAGTAGCATACCAGCAGTTCACAAAGACATAGACTTACTCAGGGACGGCAACAACCGCTTCATGGAAATCAGCATGTTTTTATGGTAATATGATAAAACAATTGCTCATGCAATTGGGGGAAGGGGCTCCCAAAACAATCACACCTCTTCCAATTTCAAAAAAAGAAATCTTCACCAGCAATGAACATGGAATCAGCTACACTAAGTGGGCTGAGCGCATTAGAGACAAGGTGTAAGTTTCAATGTGTCTACAAGCAGTAGAAAAAAGACTCTCCAACAGCTGCAGAACCCAATCAAAGTATCTCCACAAGAAACAACTGCAAGACACTACTTATATGCATTAGTATCATCAAAACAGTGGTTGATAGCAGGTTAGAAGCAAAACGAATTTGCATTTTATACATGGAGAGGGATGAAAAATTAATTTGATGGAAAGGATATAGCTCAACAAACAATGTACATGATCAAATATTTGGAACTTTTACTCAAACCAAATGAAGATAGAAACCAATATATTAAAAGGGTAGTGGGTGCCAACAAATGCCTTAAAAGAACCGTCAGGAGCAACACGACCAAGCTGTAGTCACCAAGATGATCTTTGATCTGCAGTCTAAATAATATGGAGACCAAGTCAGAACTTTCTGACAGGCTACCAATGGTTGGGGTACACTGAAGGAATTTATAGATGATATAGCTACCAATAAAGAAAAATATGAATAAACAAAATTTGAGTGAGGAATACTAATACAAATCTAGTGTTAGATTCTACAACAATGAGTCAGTAGCTTGGGACATATTTCAGGGAAAACACTCTATGAGTCAGTGCCCTGTCATACAGATACTCAGAAACCTTAGCATTGGTACCTATTACAAATCAAGTCAGAACAATAAAGGCCCAAGACCCCCAGAGAGGGAGAAAGGATGCCCTGGGGAACATAAGACCAACCATCACCCAGGTAGTAAAGAGATTGTCAACTTTCTGCACTAAAAAAAAAGTAAGAATAAGTACAGCACAGTATACACAGTTGGAGAAAACACTTTGTATGCAGATATAGGATAGGTAAATAGAGAAGGCATAGAGGGAGCAGAGCCAAATGAAAGTTTTGCATTAGATAGTGGCTCGTTAAGGCACCTCCTTCAGAAAAGAGGACTTTACTACATTCACCCCAGGGACATCGTATGTTCGATGGGGAAATGAACAGAATAGTAAGGCACTAGCATCTGACCGCATATGGTCAACTGCTAGCATAAGGGGACAAGCAATTCTCATTAGATTGGAAAATGTACTGTTGATCCCAAACTTGAAAGTAGGCCTATTCTCCATCCTAGTATTGAAGGAAAAGGGCTTAACAATGGTTTACAAGGATGATACTGTAACGAGCTTTAGAAAAATTATAATGGTGATGCTGGTATAAGAAAGAACAACATAATATGCAGGCTAGATGCTCTAGTAATCCCACCAGAGGAGGTAGAAAGAAATAGTTGTCGGAAAGGACCAAATTCTACTCATTAGCAGGAAGCCAACTTGGTAGTTAGGAAAAAGTCCCCTACAAAGACTGTAGAACCAGAAGCCCACGTAGGCTTAATGGCCTATGAGATTCTTCATTCCAGGCTTATGTAATCCGGTCAAACCACGATGTCCTTTGCATTGGCAATGTCAAAAGACATAGTGTTGGACAAGAAGAAGAAGGACTGTGAAACCTGCAGTATGTCAAAGGTTAAGAGGATTCCTTACCCTGAGCAAACAAACTGAGCTATCAGAGTATTACAGACAGTGTACTTGAATTTAGCTGGACCCTTGGGCAGGTCTTACTCTGGTCTCCAATATGTGGTAATCTTCACAGATGAGTATTCATACTACGTTAAAAGTATTTACTCAAAAAGAAATCGGACACATTTGAGACCTTCAAGAGGTACTACAGTTATGCTACTGGCATGCATGACAAATCTATGGCCACTTTGGTAACAGAAAATGGAATTGAATACTAGAATTCAAAGTTTTCACCCTACTTGGAGAAATTCAGCATCCACCACCAAATCATTATTCCCCATTATCTTGAGCAGAACGGACTCCCTGAAAGAATGAACCAAACGTTGTTCACAATGATAGGAAGTGCTAGAATATATAGTGGTTTTCTTCAATATTTGTAGGATGAAGCCATTAAGACGGAAGCTTTTACTTGAATGTGCCGCCAACTAAGTGTTTGCCAAAATCAACCATACTATGGGCCTTATGGCAACAATTAACCACACCTTTCAGCTAACTCAGAGCTTATGGATGCAGATGCCACTATAAAGATGAAACCCCCAATAATTTGGCACCTCAAGGAGGAGAGGCAATGGTGTTGGAATATTAAGAATTTCAGCAAGCATACAGGTTGTTGTATACCAAGGCTAAAATAATAATCAGCAGGGATGTGAAATTCTTAGAGACAATTTTTCCTTATGCTGAAAAATAGCCAAAGCTTCTGCCAGGCTAAGAGGACAAACCCACAGGAAGAATCGAAACTGCTCTAACAACTGAAGAGGAACCCTTACCTCCAAAATATTGTCCTTCTTCATGGAAAATTTTCCAGAAGGATACATCAACTCAAGAGATGTTGGTTCAGCAGGATAGGGCTAAGAAAATCAAGGAATTATGGAGGAATGTCATTGAGGAGCTAAAGAATAGTTGGAGTGAGGAAAATGAGGAGAAGAAAAACCAGTCAGAAGACATTAAAACACCTCCAAGAAAAAAGGTTGAAATATTCACTCCTGAATGTTGATTCTGTGCCACTGTCAACGGACATGCAATGTCCCTCTTCTACTTCACTTGAGTTGAGACTTGTAGTAATATCAAAGTCCTCAAGAAATTTTTTTAAAGTTTCTTCATTACATGGGTCAGAGGAGAATTGGATCCGTTGCTTTTTCTTTCTTTCTATGGATCCCAATTTACTTGCTGTTTCCATTATAGTTTTAACTTTAATCCTAATTCCTAAATAAATTGAGTTTTCTCTTTTTTTAACGGACATTGCTACTACTATACTTAAACGGACATATATAATGTACTTAACTTTTATTGTTACACTGTGAAATCAGGATTCAGATCAAGTCTGTGATTGCTGATTATATAATTGTTGGTTTAGGCCAACCCCAGTGGACCATGTGATAAACATTTGAGATAAATTCCTTATCGAATAGGAACTCAACCTAACTGTTACCTAACATGATGTCAGCAGCATAATGTCCAATGATTATTCAAAGGATTATTCTGGATACTATATATTACAAATGTATCATCAATCACTATGTGTGATTAAATGCTAATGACCAACACTATTTAAAACTACAGTAAATTTACGTTCTAGATTGAAGTAAACATCTAGTCCTATTTAACTGCAATTAGTGGCATTATGTAATTATTTAATTATTACTAGTTAATGATTAATTAATGTTTAATTCTTAATTACTTATGGAAACCTCATTCTAAACGTTACTTAACATTTAAAGGTTCAATGCTACATAAAAAATAAAAAAATTTGTACAAGACATGATGAAGCATTTGGCCAAACACTTACAGAGGTTGAAATACTTAGACGGAAAGCAAGTGTGCACTCTCTCTCTACCACCAGCTCAGAAAAAAGATACCAGCCAGACCTATCCATACCACATGAGGCATAGGCAGTCATGGAAATCAACTTATATGGTCAAGGTTTACTTAATTCGGTTCATGCAGCTATAGATTTCTCTCAATGGGATCAATGAGAGGAAGTAATGCAACAGAAAATGGAAGTCTTATCCAATAATTCTACATAAATAATAATGGGAAAACCTAAGGGAGAACACCTGTTAAATTCTTTATGGGCATTTAACATGCCAAGAAAACATTACAAAATATAAGGCATGACTGGTAGTGATGGGCAATTGCCAAAGGAAAAGCATTGACTACTTTGATATAGAGTAGCCAGTTCACTCCTTAAATACCATAGGTCTTTTGCTAGCAATAGCAGCATCCAAGGATATGGAAGTAGTGAAACTGAACATAGTAGAAGCTTATATAAATGGAAAGCTGACGAATGATATATATATATATGCACTAGTCTGAAGGCTTCGGGAACTTGGATTTCCACATTGAGTATGCAAACATCAAAGATCATTATATAGTCTAAAGCAATCTGCTTTAATATGACAGTTCACCTTGGTTGCATTTTTGACCACACAATATTATTTCCCAGCCAGTTTTGACCCATGTCTGTTTGTTTCCCATGGAGCACCCCAAGTTTTGGCCAGATTTACTTATGTTGTTGACATGTTAGTTGTCTTCAACAGTATTGTTGTTATCCAAAGTTTAATCAGAACATGAAAAAGCAGTTTTAAATCAGAGAGAAGAAATTTCCAACAAAATATTTGGAATACCAGATTTGGAAAAATAGTCAGGAGTCCAGGAGGAATACATTCAGGAAATGTTAAGGTCATATAACATAGAAGGTGTTAAGTGAACCATGTCCCCCATACTCCCAAATCATGTGTCTGACCTAAACAAAAACATGGATTTAATATTAAGGTGTAACATAAGAGAATACCAGAAAACAATAGATCCTCTTCTATGGATATCCTTACTAACTAGACCAGATATAGCTTTTGCCGTTAGTTACTTGGGAGGTTTGACCTCCAATCTATTTGAATCCCATTAGAAAATGCTACTTCTTTTTATGTGATATCTTAACACATTTCCGAACCTAGGACTGGTGTATTACAAAGTACCATTGGAACTTAGGGCGAACAAAGATGCAGACTTTGTAGGAGAAAGTACCACCAGTAAGTCAACAACAAGATGTATATCTTTTTAAAACAACATACCAATGCTATGGTTTAGCAAGAAACAATCAACAGTAACATTTTCAAGCACAGAGGCTAAATGTGTTGCACTCAGTGCAACTATGCATGATATTATATGGATTTCAAATGTGTTAAAAAGTGTTGGTTTTTAGTGAGGTCCAGTTCCTGTTTATGAGAACACTAATTCACCTATTTGGATTTCAAAAAACAACAAAATCACTAAGAACACAAATCATATCCATGTTAAGGACCACACCAAGGAAACCATCCCTGGTGGGGTCATTAATCTTAAGGCAATCTTAACCCATAACCAGAAAGCAGACATTTTCACCAAGGCCCTAACCTCAGCTTAACTCATGAATGCACACCAAATTTTAACCTTGTACGAGTAAGTAGCATCTTTCACAGATATGTGGTGATGTAGGTGGGGTATTGAAATGCTTCACTCACTACAATTCTTTTAACCAACAACCTCATAATGTGTAAATTATTATTTTTTATATAACATTGAACTTTTAGATATTGAGAAACATTTAAGATGAGGTTACACTTAGTAATTAAGACATAGATATCAATTAAAGATAATTGATTAATTCAATGATTTCACTACTTGCATTTTATTAGGACTAGATACTTAGTGCAGTCTGGGTGTAAATATACTATGTTTTTAAAGTGTTGGGCATTGGTTTTAATCACACACACAATGATTAATGACACGCATGATATGTAAATTTAGGAATGATCCTTTTAATAGTTACTAATCGATTTTTTTTAAACAACGGTTAATATGCAAGTTCTTGAATAATCCTTTGAATAATAATTGGACAACTTGTTCCTAAGAACACGTTATAGAAGAGTCACATTTAAGTTACTATTGGGAAATATGTTTATACATGTGCAATAATAACGTGATCAACTTGACTTGACACAACTTAACAACTATGTAACCAGCAAGCCCAAACTTAATCTGGATCCTGCTTGTAATTTACAAGAATAAACTTAAGTATTAAATATTTATTGTATATTTGATTAGAATGGAAGAAACCACAAATATCAATCTGGCTAAGAAGCCTTTTCTGAGCTTGATAAAGTGAAACTGAACATGGCTATAAACGTTGCGAATGATAAATTTATTGGCTGTGTCTCTGGACCACTTTTCTATATGAGAACCCTCATGAGATGTCTTATTTATTGTTATGTTCTGTATATGGGGTAACAAATTTCCCCATAGTTACCTCTAAGTATAATCAAATGAATTAACTGTTTATTTATAATAGTCAATCAAGTAACTATAAAAAATGTACGACAGTAATCAACTGCTTATTTCATATCAAACATGGTGTTGTTATAATGATTAGTTATATGTTGTTAAATAATAAAACATCTATTTGATCTATAGGAAATTGAGTCTAGTAAATAATATTTTATCTATATCACATATATTGCTATTCCAGACAGCTATTCTAAAATAATACACGATACAAACAATAAGACAGAAAGCATAATCACCAAACAGAACTCATGATTCTTTTTAAGTTTCTAAGATATCCAAAGCTAGCATCCTGCACTTGCTTCTCTACTGGATTGATTTGTTCTCAAAGTTAGGATTGAGTAATTAATTCTAATTAGAGCCAATCACATGCTAAAGTCTCTTTCAATTCTGGGCCAATAATATTATTGATGCCACGATTTTATAGAACTTACAAAAAGCAAAAGCGTTTGTGCTTCATAAATTAAACACGTAGTTATAGTTTAATTACAACTTGTAATAATATTATAGTACACAATGTTTGAATATACAATTAACGACTTAACATATTAACCAGATGAGTAATAATTAATTTTTGTTTTAATCCTGGCAAAATATATTGTTTTAACAATCAAAAATCAATTGAATGTGAAGTGCTTAGCCCATTAACCAGCTATTTTCAGTCCAGTTTAGGATTTTAATTGCAAGACAGTAATTTGGTTTGACTCATGGAATAGCATACAATGGGTCTGTCTTAAAATTAAGGTTCAATACCAGTAGATAAGTAAATATACAATATGCATGTCTCTTTAGTAGAGTTTCATTTTATTAAAAATATGCGAGAATCTGAAGGTGTCGGTACACATTCGTATTTACACCTTATCTTGCTCTAATCTATCAACGTCTTCTACTCCTGGTTGAAGGTCTGATATTAGTAAAATATCGGTTTAACTAAGTGGAGTGAAACCTAATTTCAGTCTCTTTTGATGGCCGATGTCAATCGATAATAATACCCTGACTGCATTGGCAAATTTGTGTTTCGAAATAAAGTTGGTGCTGTAATTATATAAATTTCCTAGATTGTCGAATAGTTGTTTACTAAAGATATTGCTAGACATAATTGAGTATTTAAGCTACTTTTAAAGTTGAATAAGTTAAATAGCTTTTTGTAAAGTGTTTTTTATTAAATAAAGGTTACTGAGTGTTGATCACGATAAAAATCATGTACTGTGACTTAGCCCGTATCTTAGTACCAACGCTGCTGTCATTTTTATATACCCCTCACTAAGTTAGCAATAATTAAAGCAGTAATTATTAGTAAATTTATCCTATGTTAGACTATGTGTGTTGATGATGAGATGTAATGTAATGCATTTTTTCTGGCTAGATAAATTATATCTTTAATAGCTGATAGAGCTGTTCTTATTGTTTGATCAAGACGCATTTCCCGCTTGTAACTAAAATAACAATCCTAATTAAGATTGCGTAGTATTTTTTTAGCGATTGTAGGATATATTTAATGACAGGTGGGAAATATTTGCACTTCAACATAGATAGTAATGAGCCCCTCAAATCAAAAGACACCAGTTAGGACTTTTGCTACCTTTAAGCATAAATCATCTTTGACTCTGGCTAACACTAACATGTCTGGAGCTGTAGCAATCAAGGAAAAGAAAAAGCAGAGGTTTCTTTTTTTTTCTTCTTAGATCTGAGTAAGAACCAGTCTACCCAGAAACGCCTCTTTAAGAAAGACATCAACTCTGCCAGTCAAAAGACCAATGAAGCAAAGTCAAGTAAATAATCAGAGGAAAATAGTCTATGCATGGTCTTTGATTCTCAAGAAGAATCATCATATACCACTGCAGATCACAACAATTGATAAATTTTATGTGCTGCATTTGAGCTAAACTGAGTGTGGGTGGAGTGTTCATACTGGGTCTGAGATCATCATACTCAGATGGTTGGCTATAGTGAGCTATGTAGTCCGATTGTAGTTTACAATATGGCTGGAGTAGAAGCCTGGTTTGCAAGAGAAAGATATCTTCCTGCCAAGAATAGTCATAAAGAAAGGAAGTGTTTTCCTCTTCATCTTTAAATGTGTCCATGCAATATTGTCTGCATAGGGTGGTAATGGAAAAAAAATTGTGATTTATGCCTGGAGCACAAAGGATGTTCGTTATATAGAATGATACCGTGATCTGCGCTACTGATGAAAGGAGAAATTAAAGGAGACAAAGTTAGTGAATGCCCCATGACGTATACAAATATGCCAAGAGTATCCACTGTTAACAAGAAAAACTCCAGCAGGGAAATGGTTAATAGATGATGACGACTCTTGGCCAGAATTAATTTTTACAATGGGAAACGTATTAGTAGGCGTGATTATACACTGAGACTCCAATGTGTATAGTCTAGCCATGTTTACATGAGGCTTAGGTTGTGAAAGATTATAACGGAATTTATATTATGTCAGTTTATTGGCTGATGGAGTCATGGTAATGGAGTATATTGTGCTATTCTTGTTGGTGATGAAAACAGTGTTGGCAGTCACTCATCTCAAAGAAAAAATATATTTTGTCATTGGTTGGGTGTGTTTTTGTTGAAGGAACACTTGGCTGTAGTCTGAGTAACATGGGGTTCAGTGTAAAGCTGACAAGGAGATTGTTAAGGCATTGCATGTAACCCCAATCACTGTCACTGGCACTTTGTGGTAGCCTTTGGGTGTTCTGCGGGTGCTTAAAGGTGGTTGTTCCTTTTAATCTGGCCATTGCATTATAGAGAGTAGGCAATGTGGGTTGGTGGAAACTTTGAATGGATAAAAATGTATGACAAAAGCTGGAGCAAAATACTAAGAGAGTAATTACCGATAAAACGTGAGCCTTGAGTAGGGATTGTAAAGGTATTTCCTTCTAGGTAGCTAGCTAGGCCACTGTATTGAGTGAGAAACTCTGTTAGGGACTTAGTATGTAGACCATGAACTTCTGTAATATCATTGATCATTGCATGATTGATGGGTTGTCCATTTTGCTGGTGTTTTATAGCATGCTTCAAGAAGTTAGATTTAATTAAAAGCCTGTTGTGTAATGTCAAGATCTCGTATGGAGATATTGTGACATTTGTTAAGGCTGATGAAATGAAGGTAAGCATAGCATAGTGCCTCATTAGAGGATGGTTGGTGTGTGCATCTAATACTAATACGGTTGACAGGAGTTGGATCATAATTCAATCAGTGTTCATAATTGACTTGACAGCACAACATCAAAAAATTTCTCTTTCCAATCCTGAAAAAAGGTTAGCTGGGTGAGAATTGACAGTGAAAATTAGTTTTATCAGAATCTGTCGCCTATACATAAATATAACTATAAATGGGTAAATAACCCATATTTGGTAAGGGATACTACTGGGCTATGGAATGAACATCAAGATAGGAGATATAGTGATACATACGTACATGGATACACACTATATCTATATACTCCCTCCTTCTTACTCTTTCGACGTAAAGAACACTAGGTCAGCAACTGCTCCCATTGTCTGATCACAAGGTGGAAACTTGCTCCATCTTTGTTCAAGTGTAAACTTAACTGCATCAGCCTGATTAGGGGGAAATGGCACAACTTCCTTGTTGAATTTGATACCAATGTTGATGGTGAAAATTATTTGAATGCATTATCTTTCAAGGTGGCTCCGATTCGTATTGTATTCCATGATTCAGGGTTGGAGAATGTGTATCCACCTACCTCTTCTAAGAATATTATAGTACTTTTTGCTAGCCTTAATTGGTAATTTAAGTCAGCTACCTTGAAAGAGAGATATAAACAGGCCCAGCATGCGATGAAGAATTCAATTTTATTTGTTATAGATATAGCCGTCTTCCTTTTGAACCTGGTAACGCTGGGAGTTGCCGTCGCTCTCCTTGAAACTACCATTGATACTACCTACAGACGACACAAAGAGATTAAGTCTTTGGTATGGGATTTTATTTTGATAACCCATATAACCGGAAGGATTAAAATTAAGTCTGTGCAGTCTGGTTATGTAGTTATTAGTCCAGGTCAATACCAGTTGATCTTGTGATACACACCAGAATATATGCATATCCTCGTCTAGGGGTTCTACCAATCCGTGTTGTTTGTAACATATTCTCTAATGATTATTCAAAAAAAAAAAAATTTACTACATATCTTGCTTGTATTATGCATCATTACACATGCGTAGAAATTAATGGCCAACACTATCTAATAGCCACGGTGAATTCCCTACTTAAATTTTCTTTTGCAATCTCTTATAATTAAATGAAAACTAATGACACTATGTAAATAATTAATTGCCATTAATTGGCCTCTAACTCTTACAGACCAGTTGACACCTTATTGTAAATGCTATTGAATATTTAGAGGTACAATGCAAAACAGACAATAGGCATTGTAGTCCTGTAAAAAAAATCATGAATTATTTAGTCTAATACTTGTGGGAGCTGAAATACTTCAAATTTTAGATTGGTTGGTTGGTTGGTTGTAGGAACAATTTTTTCTGTTTTTGATATTTGTGTTGATACCAATGGATCTTGTTTTGATTGACGTGGTGACAATTTTTCATGAGTAAATTTAGTAAAGATGGACTGAGGGTCAGTATTCATGGCCAAAGGATTGACAGGAAGTATTCTAGAGTTGAAGTTTTTTATGCTTTGAATAAAGTTGGAGTTAAGATTGTTCATGTTCCAGGAAAAAGCAGCAAGGGTATCATCTCATTGTTTTAGTGCTGGCAGGAAAAGCACTAATTGTTTAGCAATAAAATTTTATATTGCAGCATTGGTAATTGGCGTGAGAATGGTAGAGTTTGATATGATTGCTTGTGTTTGAAAAAGGTTCTGGGCGTTCAATATATAGCTAAACTGTATTAGTGTAGGTATTTTTGTATTTACTAATGGAGTAGCTATTGGTAGTGCATTGGTTCTCTCTATGAATGGTGAGACAATCTCTAGTGGAATAGATTTGTTATTTTTATGAAAATACTCCTCTATTATTGAGATGTATAGGGAATATGTTTATAATATCTAAGTCTGTGATGAATGTGAGTGTATCTTGACGTATGATGTAAGGCAGGTGAAAACATACGAGAAGAGCTTGTAACCCTATCGTGATTTGGATTTGATTCTCTGGGCTCTATCAGTTGATTGTACTTCAAGACTAATTTCTTATTTGCGGTCAAGATCTCTCCTGTCTCTGTTTCTGCTGTATCTGTTTGGTAGTCGACTATAGTGTTGAAGTTGGGATCTAAGTATGTGCGAGTTCTCTTGTTTATATTTTTTGCGGAGCTGACAGAAAGTGAAACTTGGTCCTCGTTGGTAATTTCAGTCATATCGGAAATGTAAGTTCTGTCTGGACGGATGTATCCTAGGCTTATTAGTTGTTTCTGTTTCAGATTCCTAAGGCATAATTTAACTGACTTGAATAGTTTAATTCAATCAGGTGCTCATTGATCGCTTAGTTTAATAGTTTTCAATTTTGACTCCAGTCGTTTACGTGTTTATAACTTTAAAAAATGCTAGCGCAGATAGATTTGTTTTACACTTGAACAGATTTCTAGAGTCAAGAGTTTTAAGTGTGTGTATGACAACATTATATGTATACTATATGCAATACTATGTTTCCAATTGGTTCAAGTATTTTTTTTTTTCAGTCATATAGTAACGCACTAGAAATACTGCGTTTATACTGATAACAATATGCCCAATAAAGTTAATGTTGGGATTAAATGTCAGGCATAGTTTATAAGATTTATAATATCATAGAAATAGTATATTTATTAAGTAATATGTTTAATATTAATTCAAGTACAACTACACAATGGATAAATTGTATTGGCGTGTGATTTTACTACGTAATGACAGGATTATATTGGCTTGTGTTTTACTACATGTAATAGCGGGATTGTATTGGTTTTTGCTTTTTATCAGGGACAGCATAACCAATACTTCGTTGTTCGGAAAGCCATATTAATAATATTTTATTAGTTTTATGTTTAGTGTTGCTAAAAAATATATATTGCTATTGCAGAAATATAGTGTTAGACGTTTTTATTTAACCAATATAGAACATATTTTATCTATAATATATAATTATATAGTATTAAACTTTTTTTAGTTCAACCAGGCTAATTTCAAAAGATTAGCCCCTAAGCCAGGGGTATATATATATAACTGAAAATGTAAGGAACCAGAGATTTCCGTTTGGCTAAGAAGCCATTTGTGTAATTTAGACAATAGCATCTTAGTGCTGTTTGAGATGTCACTGATGACTATGTCACCAGCTGAGTCTTTTGACTATTTCTCTATACGAGACCCCTTTCGGATGGTCTCGTTTATTCTTTTATCGGGCTCTGAATATATAAATCTCTATATTCTTACTTCTGAATAGTAAAGTCAAGGTGTAGATCTAACAAAAAATATTCTAGTAAATAATATTCTCTTTATTTTAGCCTATACAGTTATTATATAAGTAAATAAGAAAGAATGTATAACTACCAGAACAGAACTTGCAGCTTTTTTTAAAATTTTACAAGATAACCAAAGCTAGCGTCCTGCACTTACTTTTATACTCGATTGTTTATTATTTCAAGGCGAGATTGATTAGTTAATTCCAATTAGAATCGATGACAAAGCTTGGCTTCGTTATTGCACCAATAACATAGTCGATGGCGCGAGCTCATATAACTTGTAGAAGCAAAAGGTTGCGCATTTCAGGGATTAGACACGCAATCAAAAATTATAATTAAATTTTTTTGATAATATTATTGTATACAATTTTCAAATATACAATTAAT
>NAOQ01000311.1:67760-86306 GCA_002751075.1 Ichthyophonus hoferi
ATATATATATATATATATATATATATATATATATGTCTACATACATATATCTACACACCTTAGCAACCACATTGATGTAATTGGATGAGAACCAAAAGTCGTGTGGTAAGACAACCATTATGTGAGCCAATAGAATCAGTCCTAGACTTTTATTTTTCTCCTCAAAATCATCTACCAATCGTAGGCAAGCAGCTACAGCCAAACCCAATCCGGAGTCCTTTTTATTAACCATATTTGGCTATGGGTAATAAGTAACTACTGGTCAGTATTGTACTTTGTTGCACCTTTCTTCCTATCAGGCCTAATAGAGTTAGGGTATAGCAAGGATATAACCATGAACAAGAATAGGACAATATAGATGTGTGTATATATAGAAATGCCAATATACATATAGATGTATATAGATACATAGATACAAATATACATTCATAGACAGATAGAGATATATAGTAGTCTGCCTAGCTACCTACCCATCTACACACCAGCCTAACGATCTATCTATCTACACACATACCCCACCCGCTCAAGTGCAATCAACAACAACATCATTCATCACAATAGTGGCAAAGTCTTTTACTGCTTTCAAACTTAAAGCAATTAAATATTATTACATATTATATTATATTATACTATACTATATTATACTATATTATACTATGCTGCACTATACTCTCTATGACATACCTCAACACCCTCTAAGCAGAAAGTGAGTAGCGGTATTCCTAAAGGATGCTCCTTCCACACCTGTAGGATAGGTCTGAGAGAGGATAGCACCCCGCCTAGATGTGGGGAGAGGAGGGACTGGAGGCGGGATTAGCCAATCAGGATAGAGTTTTTGAATGATATGGTGTGATATGCTACACAATACCGTACTGTACTATTATACGCTATCATATGATATACTATAACAACCTATACCATTTGACAATATAATACCTGCACCATGGTCGTAGTATACGGTCCCTCTTCCCCACTCAATGCGCGAGTCAGATGACGTAAGCACTCTGAAATGATTGGTATATTAGATATAAAGTTCTGGTATATAAATAGATTCACGTGGTCACAGAATGTTATGATACCTATCCAATGTGTATTAAACACGTGTGGCAGATGGCATTGTACCTTTAAAGATATGGGTCCACCACAATCGACACTTATGTATACTTCTACATTAATTATTTATATGGTACAGTGGTACCGCACTTCAACTAAAATAATTTATAGTTGATCCGTTTTAGTACTAATTATTACTACAGTGTAATTAAGATAACGTGTGGTTAACCCATTTTAGCAACCAATGACAAGACAGAAAGCTATACTTGTAACTATACTGTAATTATAAAAGCATTGAAAAATCAAAAATCAAATGTCGTGAATTTTAATGAAAATTATGGTAATGTAAATGGTATTAGATACCATAGAATATATGTATGTCATGAATCACACAGATAATTGGATCGAAATCATGTATCTATAACTTTTAATACATAGATAGACAGATACATACATACATACATACATACATACATACATATATGCATACATACATATAAACATACCTATAGACATACATAACATACATATATATACGTAGCACTCCTTTACCAAGATAAATTTAATAAGAACCAATAATCAGTTTCATGATATTCACATTTTAAACCACCAAGGAAATATTAGTATAAAAAGTAATTCTCCAATAATCTACGTACGCATATTTTATATGCACCTGCCAGCATAGACCACTAGGAAACATATACTTAGCTACACAAACAACTAATTAATTAATTAAGGAGACACAATCCATACATGTCATACTGATTGGTCATCCCTATATGGAGTTAACTATTTAAAAAATATGACTGCAAACGAATCATCACCGACAATATACCTAAAGGCTTATCGGTATGAAAAATCTAACCCAAACCCTCTATCCCACCCACAATTTCACCTCTCCTTTACCCAATTCCACTGTAATTTCATTACACAGGTACCATAAGCCCCCCTACCCTATCCCCTATCGCGCGGTAACTTCGTCCCATGGGGCTTATAACTTCTCCTTCCCTACCTTGCGCAGCATACATTAAAGAGCCACTGGTCCATTTCCCTTCTGGACTAGCAATAAACTGGACACAAGCTGCCACTATGGCCCCTACAGTATGCTCGGACGGCTAGAAGGTAGTGCATTGAAAAATTAACATTGAGAAACCCCTAGATATAGTATATTCAATGTATGATATTATAATAGGGCTTTTGTGTTATATTATACCAGCAAAACATTGTCATTAAAAAATAATAATATAACAGATGCTATATAATATCGCACCAATAAAGTACTCTAATTAAAATATAATCACATAATATCTACCTACCTACTTACCTACATACATGATTACCATACTACTAGTGACAACAATAATTAACAAAATTAAAAAAAGTATATATAATATATAAAAAGAGATATAGAAGGATAGTACCTGTGCACTGGTAAGATTAGCAAGCAACTGGGTACACAAATTTAATAGTCGCTCAGCATGAACACGAAACAAAGCAATGGTAGGCCCTGATTATATAAAGTGCGCATTGGTAAGGCGAGACATTCATATAAAACAGAGTAGGTATATAGTAAGGGGGCACATAAATATATGTATAGGAATATATACTCGTATAGTCTTATAAGTCATTCAAAATGTACTATATAATTAACACCATACAAACTATATATGCGTGCAGTTGCACATACGAATGCGTGTAAATAAATATAAGACTATATGTAGTTATATTTAAATACTTATAGATAAATATGCACAAACAGTGCATATATCTATCAATCTCTATATCTATCAGTATAGTTAAATAACAACGAGAAAGGCGGGAGAAACCATTACGAACACCCAATGATATATCTACACTATAATATAGCAACATCTTAAAATTATTTAAAAAAGTGCAACTTGCATAAAAACATAGTAAAATAAGGGAGTAGAGAGGAGATAGAGAGGAGAGAGTAAGCACAATATAGGTAGGAAGTAAACACTATATAGGTAGGAAGTAAGCACTATATAGGTAGAAAGTAAGCACTATATAGGTAGGACGTAAGCACTATACAGGTAGGAAGTAAGCGCTATATAGGTAGGAAGGGGTGGAAAGGGTTGCGGCCCGTCCATGTGCCTGTGGTTAGTCTCTTATCCTCTCTCTCTATTCCTCTAATAACATATCTTAGCTGGGTCTACACATCAGTGTACTAGTAATTGTAGGCAATACGCTCTTTCTAATACTACTTCATCCACCCACCCATCCACAGATAGCCCATCTCCTCTATTAGGTCACACATACACATGCATGTACTCACTCACCGTCAGCCTTAGTAATCTCCACGGTAACCATACACCAACCAACCAATGAGGTCAACAAACTATCCACTTCCGATAGGTGCATATCGTCCAATTTTAACTCGTTAAAGATAAATCTTAGAGATATTAATATATGTACCTGCATCCGTAATTATACCTATCAGAACTATTTTATAACCAATAAAAAACAACGATTAGTGCAATCATCATTATAGTAACATATAGGTGGGTGATTATGTGCTGTAGTAATGGTAGTAGGTGTCCCTGATTGATTCTTATTATCTAACATTTCTCTATACAATGATTGGCAAATTGGCTCCACTATGTCATTAATAGGCATCTATAAATAGAGTATGCAAGACGTTAAAAATATAAAAATATTTAAAATACTAAAATATCAAAAATAAAAATGGAGAAATATTAGTTAGAAGAAAAAAAGAGGAAGATAAATAGGACCATTGGGTAATTAAAGGTTTAAAATAACAGGCCAGTAGTGAAAGAATATCCACGAGCTCTAAAGATACATAGCCAATCATTCTCACTTATTAAACAACTAATATTATATATATTATGAAATACAGTAAGGCAACTATGGCAGCACGTTCATAAAAACAATTACTATATATATTGGTATTAATTGCTTCTATCCAGTTTAAGGATTGATCTATATATCTTATTATTACAATCTGTGCCAATTAATATATAGCGCACATTTAAAACGCTTAATATATTTAAAAGAGAAGATTTGCAGCTAAGAGGGGAGGTTTGCTATATACTTCCGATCAAGCAAGGGTATGTCCCTTATAGCTTTAAAATGAATGTTTAAAGTATTTAAAACATAAAGATGATTCGCAGAAGCAATTATTTTAATATATATACATCCAATCTATCAGACTATTCACTTACACACATATATATGGATAAATATCTGCCACTACTAAGCACACTACTTACAATAAATAGTCAAATAAGAAAATGATGTTAAAAAATCAAAATTTCATGCCATTAATCTAATTGGTTACTAGTCAACTTGTATCCAGTTAAAATCATGCGATATCATGCTATATATATATGTCTATACACAAGCGGGTAATACGAATAGATCGAAAGCAAAATAATATACTGAAAAACTCGCTGTTGGGACCATAGTTAAAAATAAAAATAATTACTATATATGACTCCAACCAATCATAGCATAGGAGGGAACATACCCTCTGGACCCTTGTTGCTAGGGGTAACGCGCCATACATCGTTTCCATCAGCCAGGTGAGATCTCCGGCACTGAAATGACGGCCAAAGTGGGCAAGCGAGTCACTGTGCAGGGAAAGAGTGTATTTATGTTGGTGGCTTTAATCTAATAGGAAAAAGGTCGTTCGGTGGTTGAATGCCTAGTTTAACCTTGTATATAAGATATATATATTAATAATAATAACAACAGCAATAACAATAATAAGAACAGTTATAGTAATAATTGTAGTAATAACAATTATGATAATAACAATAATAAAAATAACAATACCGTTGCTAGCTATAATCTATACATATATACATATGTACATACATACATCAATGTTATCCTTCTTTCAATTAATAAATAAATGACAGTAGTAACTGAATGCAGTGAGAATACTCGAATAACCAATCGAATCCTCCTTTTAAAAGGAGGAGAAAAAAATGTGAGCGAAGGAAATGACAATCAAAGTGAGAGGCTGTGCGTGATTGGTTGGGGAGAAAACATAACATAGATGGCATAGATCATTGGCAGGAAAATATGATATTGAGATGGGTCTAGGAAATGAAATTTGTAAAAAGTATCCATTTATAAAGAAAATTCGTAAAATCCACCCATCATGTAAGTGAGAGAGACGATTAATGGAAAACAAGAATAGAGGTATGGCGGAAAATAGCCTTATATGGAAATAAGGGGAATGCTGTTTAATGACAACAATTAGCGTAAGTTTATTTATCTTATATTTTAAATCACAGGTGGACCAATCATAACAGATCAAGCTGCATTTAAGTAAAATAAAAATGTGGACTAGGTCATTGACTATTATAGTGTGTACTATTGGTTACCATATCATAGCAATTAGCCCTCTCAACTAACAAGGATTGTGGGTAAATATGGTAACTAGTGGAAGATAGAGGCTCGGATTGGTACAATAAACTAAGGCTCAAGTAAATAGATCAAGATAAAATAATAATAATAATATAGCATAGTATAGCGTAATACGGTACAATATAGCAGTAAAATACAGCATAACAATACAATAGAGTACAATATAATAGAAATATAATATAATATAGTACTATATAATAGAAATATAATATAATATGGTACAATATAATAGAAGTATAGTATAATATGGTAAAATACAATAAAAATATAATATAATATAGCATAGCGCATCACAATATAAAACCATCTATCATAACATAATATAATCTATATAAGGTCGACATAAAATCCTGCCTGCGTAGTAAACAAAGTATGTTAGACTATTAATTAGAAAAGGCAAATCTCCCGTATCTATACATAAACACAGAGTTGTGTGTGAGCGCCTAGTATATTCCTCCAATAATATCTCTCGGTTAATTTTATTTTACTATAAAGAATATAAAAAATAACAGGTGTTTGGGGAGTCCCCAGTAGCCTAAACGTGCATGATTCACTAATGATAGGTCCCAAATAAATTTAAATAAATTTTAAATGGGTTTAAATAAAGATAAATAGATACCAGACATGCAAAGAATTGTCAGTAGATGGGGGAGGGACTTCCATACTGGGGTAGATAAAATAGGAGCAATAAAAATAAAGAGTGGGTATACAGGGAGATAACAATGGTGTGGTTGAGATAAGATAGTAGGAACTAGAACAATATAACGTAACATACTACAATAAATACAAAAAAATAAAATATAACATACTACAATACAATACAAAAACAGAAACAGAAAGAAATAATATATATATATATATATATGGCATAATTGAGTTTATCAAAAAAAAGTCTTTATATTGCCTCTGAATATTTATCTGTAGAATGATGTTCCCTGCCCTATTCCATCTTTTCCATCTTGCAGGATCTAGATCCTTTACCCTCACAATTTGAAATATATATATATATATATAAACACATTTTCCAACCGACATACATAAAAACATTTTCACTTCCCCTCCCAATTTGTAGTATCTGTATCCCACTGTCTAATGTTAATCCCTTATTTTCCTCCCATTCCTCTTTTTATTCTTTCATTCTATTTTAATTTATATTATCTATCTAAAACTAACTACATTACTCTAGTACTTTATCTGACCCTGCATAATCATACCTATTCCCTCTCTTCATATAGGTTCCCTTCCTAAATCAAACCACTCTCTAAAAATAAAAGAACCTACCACATCCACCCATCTATGCACACCTCCACATATACGTATATACGTATAGGCATCATCATCAACAGCTCTATACATACATACATAAAACTAAAAACCACTTAAGAATTCCCTAAAAGATTACATGTAAGACCAAACGCCATCGTACATCCAGCTTACTGAACAAATCCTTGGAGCTCTAACTCCTCTTCCGGTATACCACACTGCAACGAAAGGCTAATAACATCAGCATAATGCACAAGTCCCTTTCTTTCCGTGGGTAATCCCTCTCTCGCACTTGTATTCTTGAGCTGCCTCAGGGTATCTAAAGGGTCATTATTCGTAACAATTTCCATGTTCTTGTTGTTGTATAAAAAAATAATATGGAAAAAATTATTTATATATTGCTTTTCATGTGGAAAATACTATACTATATTATAATAAAAATATAATATATACTGTATTATGTATTGTTATACTGTATTGTATTATTATGATATTGTTGTTATTATTGTTATTATTGTTATTATTGTCTCCATTAGCTTATAGGGGCTAGACACGTAATGCAGTAAAATAACTATGAAATTTTGATTACCCTTCAAACACATCATAGCAATCGTTGTAAGGATAAGCGGATAATATTTTAATTGGCTCCCAGACTAATGCATTTTAAGTGTCCAATGGAAAAAATTGAATTTCTCAAACAAATACTCTTTGCCATTAGTTGACATAATTTATTTACATCTCATTAGTCGGTTAGTCGAATAGATAGAATCGATGATTGATCGATATTCTTACCATACATAGCCTCGCAATTAGATTATCTAAATGCTTGGTAAATAAGCAAATAACTCAATCTAAATGTCTCTTGGTTCGACCGAATAATAAAAATATTTATGATTTGGCTCGTCATTTTAAAGCAATAGTGGATTGGTTTACATAATTAAATATCTGGCCTATAATTTACCGTAATACAAAAATTGGAATTGATTTATAATGAATGAAACCTAAATGATAGAAAATTGAAACCTGACAAAGTTATAAAATAGTACTTGCATCATGGCCTAGTCTTCTTTGAAAAAAATAAAACGGTGATTAAAAGCCATTAAACCAGGTAACACGGGCCAGATGACTGAAGAAAACCTTTAATAGTCATCTAGGAATGAAACTACTTATATTTCAAAGATAATGCTTTCCTCAAAAATACGATATGCGACATAAAAATCAATATAATCACATTATGATTTCGTCACTCCGAGTTGACTTAATGCCATTGCTAATATAAATTGCAAAATACATCATTCGAGGCTGTTTGCCAATATGATTTAATTAATCAAAACATCCAATCAGAATATTTCACATGAAATGCACTAAAAAATATAACGATGTATATCTATTTTCCATATCATAAGTTTAATCTAAATTATGCAAAGCAAGATGAGCATGAAATGGATTCGAGCGTAATTAAATATTGATAAAGTGATCATTGTTCATAAAAGAAGTCATTCTGTAGTTGGTTTAATCACAGATTGATTGCTATATTTCGACTAGTGGTTTAAGTCATGATTCGGTTTAAACACGGACAACCAGTTTAATTATTAACTTGTCTATATTTCAGGCAGGCGGTGGTTTATTCGTTGTATTACGAATAAAACTGCAGAAAAAATCTTTAAGTAAAATTGACTTAAAAAATGACCCAGTAATGCATTTAATAAAAGTTTCTCCAGTAGAACTTTCCAAATATCTGGCCTAAAGCTTAAATATTATAATGTTGTACAGATTTTTATACTTAATAACAACTAATATACTACGATCGAGGTGCAAGGGCCATCAAACTGCATAGGATTTAAAACATGAATACCAACATAGTAATAAATTGATTCAACAACATAATACTTACGCTAACCATTCATTATATATTATTACAGGTATCATAAAAGACACCTCAAATTGCTTTGCCTACAGTATAAGATTTGGGTAAAGCTAGATTTTATTTTTGTTTAGTTGCTTAGAATATATGGGCATGCTATTTTCACCTATAAAATATTATACATATTATACAAGTTGGATAGTGTTAAGCATCACAGCACTACTGCATTGATCCACTTTCCCATTTTATGATTGTAGTTGCTATAAGAAACTAACTCACAGCGCACTTAAAAAACCTACATCCATACCAAACGCAATTGCTTTCTCATTTATAAACAAACCAAATTCATTGGTTTGGTTCATGCTATCACAATAGCCTGCCTCCCTCATTGCATAAAGGCGAAGGTTATGCCCCAAAAAAACTATTAATGAAGTAGATGTGTTTATATAGCTGTCAATAAAATGAAGAAAACTTTACTTAGGCCTTCCTCTTTCAGAAGGTGTTGGACCTGCAACAGGTGGACGATATATACTGGGAATTTAGAAAGCCAGTGTTTCAAAAGAAAATAAGTAGAATGACCGCAAGCTTTAGCCGTTCGAAACAAATCCATTTTTTTTTTGGTAAAAGCCATGGCGTCGAAGGGAAGGATTCCTGGGTCGGGTGACGTAGTTTGTAGAATTATCATTCGTACTGCATTGCATTCAGTAGTTTTTCAAAAAGGGTTCTCTGGTTCATGTTGTCATTGAAAAAAGAGTAGTGATGTATGTCCATTATTGATTCGCATACTTTGGTTTAGCAAACGGAATTAAAAGTGTATATACAGTAGGATTAACTTTAGAGGGCATCACCCAGGAAAAATGAACAGGACACTTAATAGTTTTCAGTTAAACCAAAAAGGCTTAATGTAAAATAAGTCTCACTATGTCTGTTTTAAAACACAAATATTATTCTATTGGAGGGGCGATCAACTTGGGTTGAGAACCCATGTTTAAATGAGTGTTAGTCTCACATACTGTAGAGTTATTCAAGCATTCGGTCACAGTTATATCTCGGTAGATAGATTGTTTAATATCAGGCCCATCAGACTGACTATCCCTCTCGCAAACATCAAGTGGGTGTATTAAAGACTTGGACTTACGGTATTGTTTAAGATAGCGAAGTGGACTTAAACGACTCCAAAAATCATCTTCACTACCTAAAAAAATAGGAGGCACATCGGTGGCCGCCCAAGGTGTGTATGGATGGCCGTGGTCAATGGTACTTTCACCACTATTTCCTGCAGTGCGACTCATTTAGTTTATTCTTGGCTTTTAACTTAAAAGGAAAATACTTACAACTACCAATAACATAGATTTTGAAAATTACAAACTAATAAATTAAACCATGGCAGCTCTCACATATAGTTTTCTTACACATTGTTTGTCATGAAAGAATAAAGTAATTGGGCAATAGAAGATGCAATACAGGAGTACAAAAGTATTTGATTCGGGGAAGGGTTGATGGTGTAATAAATTGTAAGTGTAAGCCAATAGGCTGACACTGTCCTTGTCATCTGATTAGTGAATAAAGAAGCCAATAAATACCTAGGAATGTCATAATGCGTTTATATTTTGTTTCAAGATTCACTTTCCTTTAGCAAGGCCATGAGCAGCAGATTGTCAAGTTACCAATAATGTAGTGTTACTAGAATGAATAAACTGGAACGTTCTGATCAAAACAAGGCTCTGTCGCTTTATACTTTTATATTAATTTATTTTCATTTAATATTAAATAATAATTTTTTTATATTCTAATGTTATATAATATGGTTTCTCACGTGATTCAGACGACATTAAATACAATGATCATGCTTAAATTATTTCATTTATTTAACCACTATCTTACCATTGTTCTATTGGTTAATTAATGTGATATATTAACTGCACGTGTTTATAATATGTTATTGTCTGATATGGCAGGATTAATCATGACATTGCCATATTCTCTCATTAACCACCCACGTTTATAGTATGTTATTGTCTGACATTGCATTATATGCTATGAGATTCCCACCCTTACCATACGAATAGAATTCCCTTTTAAATTTATAGCCATATCTTGGTCCATGGTTTATTGACTAATAGTTTGATCCGAGTACACAATATCAGGTAATCTTTTTGCCGTGATTGTATAATGTAAACGCCTAATTTGTCACAGATAAGATAGGATTGTAATCAGTTTATATTGTTTCTAATTTTAAAATCTAACAGCGTATCATTTGTATTTTAGAACTATTATGTCTTTAACGCATAAACCGTCCATGCATTGCCCAACTAAATAAAGGCGTGCTTGAAGTCTCCTCTAGATTGCATAACAGCAAGCATGTCAAATGAGAAAAACTGCATTATTTTGGCAAACGGTACGCTGTTGTTTTATATCAATGTCTGTTATTACTTGTAACAATAATTCAAAGTAAAATATTATTTTATTTATTTGCGATAGCGATATATCATTATTTTTGTGCAGTATATACTGTGGCTTAGCATGACGATCGTTCATTAAAGTGTTTTTTCTGTGTGAATTACCGCCATTACATCACTAACTAATCATGTGACCTCTCAAAACCTGGCTATAAGGTTCAAAACATGATAAAGGCACAGATGTTTAATAAAAGAATACCAAAAATCAGTACCTGGATGGTAAGATTCTGTTTTTGATCTATTGACGTACATCGTACATAGTAGCACAAGTTGCACAACTAATGATAGCTAGTGTTATCCGGTGCATAATGCTCTATTGGTTCATAATAATTCATCATAATCATACGTCATAACTACATCTGCCAAATATGGTGTCCATTTTATTTATTTGCTATTTCAGTGGCTTTTAAAATAGTGCATTTGCAATATGCATTCCTACTTAAAATAAACCACACAACTAGAAAATCTCTACTTAATCTTATTCTATAAATAATGCAATTTTAATTTTCTCTTTATTTATATATCCTGTACCAGTGATTTTAAAATATTGCATATTATTATTATATATATTTATATATTTGTCTATAAAGATGTGTTCAGCAGCAACACATTATTACGTTATTATGCAATAAAATTCAGTCCAATTGGAATCCTATAATGCTTCATGGCCACAAATTAAATTACAAGCAAATACCAACATAGATCCGGAGAAAGCAGCCGTGTTTTCTTAACTATTTAGTTCATTATTTATAAATATGTAGATAGGTTGGGACACGATGTATCTTGAATATTTGGTACTTATAACCTAATTATATTCCCAAGTAGAGCCCCTTTCGTTTTTTATATCTTGATAGAGACCAAAGTGTTTATTTCTTTGCCTATGTCCAAGTCCCCATGTTGCTAATTGGCTCAAAAAACTGTTGAATAACCAAAGAGCTGGGCTTAACTGACGGAGGTAATAATAAACATATGCTTTTATATTTTATAGTAAAAATCAAAAAACATTAATGGCACACTCCATGTCATAAGACATGACAAGTGATAGAGAAGGAATAATGTGAAAAGTACACAGTGCATAGTTTTTTTATACCTCAAGTATAGTAGTAATAATAATATCGTTGTAGCTGATGGCAGGAATATATTTTATTGATTTTTCAGTCACTTTATAGCCTGTTATTTATGGTTTTATTATTATCTTTAGTTTGCTTGTTAGAAAAAAAAGTTTTTCGGTTATCCTAACTTGGCTCAAGTCATGTTATCTCCTGAAGATAGAAGTATACTTAAAGCCCGTTCAAGATAAAAGAAAAAAATAACAACAATTAAAAACATGCCTTTTTAAGTCGTTTTTGACTATAAAATAGAAATTATTGGTAAATTATATCTATGGTGTTTCAATAGAAGCTCAGACAAAGGGATATTGCTTATATCATAAATACACATGCTATGTATTGCAAGTAAAGTTTTGATCAAAACCTAACAACACAATGCGCCTTGATTATTAAGAATAAAAAATATATATTTTGGATTCCTGTAAGGTTGGACTTTGATTAATTGCTTTGAAAAGCGAGAATCACTAGGTCTTATTGTTGAAATAGTAAAAATATAAGATAAACATGCCCTGTCTTTATTTTAAGCCGTTACCTGACAACGTCAAAAGTCATGTGGCAGACTATAGTGTAAGGAGAACTGAAATCCTCGTCTCAACCACGTCATAGTTAATTTATACAATTATAAACACGTGTTACGCGGTGAGACTGAATTTGTCTTAAACTGTATACCTAATATAATACGTTATACGTGAATAGTTACAATCTGAATCATTACTACGTAGGCTTAATAGAAATTTTCTATTATTTGATTAATAGTAGATAATAATATAGTCAATAAATAGAATATATGCTATATTCTAATACAAATAAATACATAAGGAATTACAGTAACAGATTGCACATATTCCAATACTTATTGACCTCCAATATCCTAGCAGAACACAAAAGTAAACATGACACTATCCAGTTCAAAACATTTTATCACACTTAAGGATTATGGTGGGTAGCTATGTGGCTTCATGAAGGGTTACATTCAGCCTTCTGTCTACCATAATTCTAGATCCAGAATATATATTTCTTATTTTCTAAGGTGAAAAGGCAATTAACATTTGTGATGGGTCCGTATTGTATTTTATGTTTAGTAGATCTTCATATGTTATGCTGATTTATTTGCTGTACCAGTTGAAACACCTTTGGTGGCATTAAAAATTCTAGGTATCTCCTTATGTAATTTTGAAACAGCGCATTTTAGTTATATTATAACAGGTTAGCACTATGGAAAAATTTAATGATAATTTATTACTAAGAACTATCATTTAGGGAAAATATATATTGCTACAATACTTAGCAAAAGCTATATTGTACGTAGATGCAAGTTACATAGTGTTAAATAGATATAAAAAATATAAATAGATATTTGCCGTGAAACTATACGAGAACATGTCACGCTGGCTGCAAAGAAACAATAAGACAACAACAAATAAGTGATTTTGGGGCATTCTACGCAACACAAGAATAAACATACCAAGAGATACATGTTTTTTTTTTTTTTTTCGCTATATCTCACGTTAAAATCTTCCTGTTTGCTCCTAGAATATTATACTCTCTGATTATTTTTTTAAAAAGGTATTCCCCTTTTCAACAGCGGCATTGAACATATATGTATCCGACTGCTTATTCTTTTCAAAAAAGATCTATTGTTCGATTTAACAACTATATTTATTCATAATTATGCTTTAATTTACAAAACAAAGTACTATATTATTCTACAAAGGAAAACAAATAGTTTCAATATTTAAGTATTGGCTAATGGATTTACTAAACATAGTTTATACTGGTAATCTACAATCTGTGATACATTTGATTCATCCTGATATTAAGACGTATTCATCTATACCTTTCTAAGCAGACTCTAACTGTATCAATTACTTCATATAATGTAATATTTATTAAAACCCTCACAAGTAAGATATGCAAACGTATCATAACATTAATCTTGCATTAAGGTCACTATTTTTTTGTTATGTATTTTTCCATAATTTTTATTGTCAGTGTGTTTTATTTTAAAAACTTAGCACAGAGGATAGTATTTATTCTACCCGACTACTCCTTATAACAAACATATAATATAGCTTCTCATGTTCTTTACCTTACTGTCTATGTGCACATGTTTTTCCTTGCATGACTAACCTATTTTTTTTAATCTCACGGATATCTACATACACATCTTCATATACATGTCTTTACTTGCCTCCTTTTTTGTGCGCCACCTCTCTTTCCTCAGATACGTTGCTCCTTCATCCATTGTTTTATTTTTATTATTTAATTATTTATCTTCAAATACATATATACCTCTAAAGCCGCCAAAGATATTATACAGCTTCTAAAGACATCCCACAGCCTGAGGGCAAAGGTTCTAGCCAGAGAAAAGTATCGGCCCCTTGATGGTATCAACAATCTATTCCTATATATATAATTCACTTTCTTTATTTTATTGTCTATAGTCTCCTCCGCCTTATTACAACTCTGGTTAAAGAACCAAAAGAAGAATATTTAATCCACATTCCTTTTCTCTACTTCCTTCCTTTCATAATTGGATTACTTCGTGCTTGTCATTGTATTCATTTATTTTATCAGGACTGTTGTTAATGCAGAATAACCTTCCGTGACAAATTTGTTTACAATAACTTAAAAATTGATTTTAAATTAGCTTAACCTACATTGCGAGCTAAACTTTAAGTGACCATACATTATACCAAGTATAAATTTCTTTATGTAATTACTCACATTAAAATCCTTCCAAGTACCACACCACAGAAACCCCTAAAGAGCCAACTTAGCACTCAATCATCTGTTTTGAGACTCTTGTGTTAGGCCTATATTTCTCATAGTTTTACCCAAATACATTTCCGTATTTCTCTTCATAAACATTTTTTTGTGTTTTTTATGTTTATTCTGTATTTACATTCATTTTTGTTTCTTTGTTCTTTCTATATTGAACACCAGGGTATAGTATGTCAATGATATTTGAAAAACGCTCTACCCGTACCCATGTTAGTTGTGAGTCTGGTATGGCGTTTCTTGGCGGGCATGCATTATTCCTTAGCTCCCAGGACATTCAATTAGGAGTCAATGGTACCCACTCTGCCTCTTCCTCAGCACAAACATACGACTAACATCATACAACTCCTCCACATATTGATCTAATTATATATATCTATCTATTCTCTACAACTATTTTTATATTCTTTTGCAATATTAATTATCTCCAGCACAATTTCTATTTGTTATTCATTGCTTCCTCCTTTTACTTTCATTCAGCCTTTATGTTTTTATTGTTCTCCGAATTGGTTCTACTGAATTTCTGTTCATTCTTTCATTTTTATATATTCAACAAAATTATATTTATGCCCTCCTCCTTATCTCATCCCCCCCTTCCAACTCTTTTTACTTCCACTATCCTACATCTCTTCCCTTTTTTAACTACTCTTCTGACTATGTTTTACGCTCCACCAACCCTTGTTTCTTTAGACAAGGACATAAAAACAATTTTTTTTTTTTTTCACAGATCCTGTTCCTTATTTATTGATCCCTTCCATTTACCTTCCACGCCCCACCTTTGTTATAATTAATAATACATTGGGGAATATATATTTATTATCTCTACACACCTTCCACTATCATGAAGTTATGCAGTATTATAGTTTTTATTTTGAATTCTGATAATTTATCCCATTACCTCCAACATTTACTGTAACAAGCGTCTACATGAGCAGATACGTTATAACTAATAAATGTAGCCCCAATCACATACATGCATGCACATAAACACACACACACACATATATATATATATATATCCAAACAATTGCTCGTGACACGCCCTTCTCCTGGCCATACATAATTTGCTGTGAAAATATTTATTGATAGGTGTGATACATATTATTAAGATCTAACTTCTTGAGCTCTATTTTAGATAATTTAGACTATAATTCTTTGATGAGGTGCTTGTCACACCATCCAAAATAAACCTGTTTTTTCTTTTGACAACGTCAATATATATTTTTAAATAATATAACGTGCACATAGAAACCAGATATACATTTAACTTTGTGCCATCACTCAACTACACAGAATCCCTGAGAGATACCGCTGAAGTATTGGGCCGGTTAAGCAATTTAGTGCTTGCCCGTGTATATTCCCACCAGAGTATTCTAGTAAGTGACCCCTACCACTTAATACAGTACTTAATCAACCAATCGGGGAAGAAGGGCTATAAGTTAACCTATGGGGGGTTGCAGGAGCTGGCTCAATATAGCAAGGCACCAATCATTAATGCTTTATCAGACAGATATCATCCCCTACAGGTTGTTCCTTACCTATCTACTCATTGTATTTACATTATTTGCTTATGATATACCAGAATGCAACCTAATGGATTTAGAGTGTCATATTACCAGGACCTGGAGCTTATGATATGTAATATGCATGTATATGGGAAGGATGAAAAAACTTACATGTGTAGTATTATATTGTCACAAAATACAAAACTCCCATATACATTAATCTAGTCTTTACCTTCGTAGTCTATTAGCCTCTATTTTTACTGTTAGCTTTTCTTCTTTCATTGATATATCTTACCCTTTTACATTTATATTAAGAGTTCATTAGCAAACAGTTACATAACAACAAAAACCACTTGCTTGTCTAGCAGTTTTAAGCATAGAAATTTCTACCCAATCTCTAAAATCACTATTATTTCTTTCCCTATCTCCATCTTCTCTTTCTCTCTCTTGTTTACCTTTTTGACATTCATTTTCTTTTATAGGCCCTAGCAGACCTCATGACGGTTCAGACAGTTTTTAAGCATTTTCCTTATAACGACAACGGTGATCGTCTGAAACTAGCATGGTAGGCTAATTGTTGTTATATCTGTAGCTTTAGGTGTTATTATGATGATTAAAATGCATTTAAACTAAAGGACTTGATTGTTTTTACACCCATATATATAAAAATAATCAAATAATGAGAGTAGAGTGAATTATCGCACTCCGTAATAGAAATATAATAATAATCATATATGGGGCAGGGTCGGTGATGGAAACAATGTGCTGAATTCTCTACTTATGAGTGGTTTGAAGCTGGGATGTCATATAGCAGTGGCTACACCTAGAGGCTATGAATGCAAGGTTACTTACACTCACCCGGAATTGTAGTCAGAGTGATGTATATATATATCCATATATATGCCTAGTATAGTATAACATAGCATAGCAGTAAATAGGTTAAGTTAAAGTACTTAATAATTATTTTAATAATTATTTTAAAGTATAGTCAATAGTCATACATTTTTTATATAATATAGGAATGACTTTTCACTGTGTAGTAGTGATATCTGTCTATATATATATATGAAATAATAGTGTGCTATATAGCCAAAGGTGCATAGAATGGCATAAAGTCAGGTTTAATGTTGTAGAGATATGATACGTGGAAGTATGACGTTTAAAGAAATATAAAAACCTAGAACATTAAAGAGAAAGAGATAGTTAAAGGGGAAATGAGAGAAGGAGCAAGAGAAATTGATGTTAAGATGTATTGCTGTAAGTGGTAAAATATTTTATACATAAAACAGTGCTTACATAGGTTTATTCTGTGTAGTATTTACACATAAATACTAGGATTATAGTGCTTCCAAGAAATGGTAAAGAGATATAAGTGAGATAATGTGGGCTATATATGTGTGGTTTATAAGTGTTTTTGTGATATATATGATGGTAAGCAACAGAGATTAGAGTGAATATATATACTAGTGCAAGTGCTCATAAGAGTAAATGAATAGGTAGGTTATAAAACAATGAGTGATAAGTAAGTAAACAAAGGGAAGGGAAGTAGGATGGAATTGATATACATACACATATACATACACATAATGTGGTAGAGATATAGATAGAGAAAAAGTAATATAGAGAAAAAAAAAGGAGGTGCAAGAGGAAGAAAAGCAATGAGCGTGAAATAATTGTAATTAAATAGTAGTTATCATCTAAACAAAATTATTACTGCTAACACTAATAGCGACATACACACCACTTTCTTTCACGACCACCTACCTGATCTACTTAATTTATTTATTCTTTATTCTACTCTTCTATATTTCTTTTCTTTTTCACATATCCCTCCTTTCCTTCTTCATTATTTTTCTTTAGGGGGATATACTGGGTGATGCACAGAAAGATGCCCTTCAGGTTGGTACTAACCTGTTAACTACCAATGACCCTAGAGAGGCAGTAGAGAAGGCAGATGTTATTTTTACAGATACTTGGGTACATTCTCTTATTCTATGTATGTATGTATGTATGTATGTATGTATGTATGTATGTATGTATGTATGTATGTATGTATGTATGTATGTATGCATGTGTATATGTATTTATGTATGTAT
>NAOQ01000312.1:6380-31380 GCA_002751075.1 Ichthyophonus hoferi
TTACCTACCTTACCTACCTTACCTACCTTACCTACCTTACCTACCTTACCTACCTTACCTACTAATAAGGCATGTTGGTTTTTACCTTGTTAACCGCCTGTCCTTCCTATCAGGCCTTTCTTTTAACAATCGCTGCCCCCATGGTAACGAGTGCAATTTCCTTCACGTTTTCCGAAATCCTGGAGGCGCATTCAGCCAATTAGATCATAACCCCGATACAGCTCCGAGAAAGTCATTGCCAGGCTCACAACGGGGTACTTCATGGTCAGAAAGAAGCCATAGGGGAGATGGAAGGAGGGAGAGGGGAGATAGAAAGAGAAGGGACTGGGCGTGGGACGAGGAAGATGACAGGGGAAGGAGTAGGCCAAGAGAGGAGAGAGAGGAGATAGACGGGGGCTGGGAGAGAGAAGGGGAGAGGGAGAGGGAGAGGGAGAGACATGATGAGAGAGACAGGGATACCGAGCAGGAGAGATATAAACGACGCTCTCGTAGTGAGAGTAGATCATCGTCACGCAAACACCAAAGGGTCTCAGGCAGAGAGAAGGAGGAGGAGGAGAGGAGTGAACACAGGAGATCGAGGGGGAGAAGTAAACGAGATGCCTTACCAGATAGAGAGGAGAGAAGACATGACGATGCTATGGAAGGTAGCAATGGCGGTCAAAAGGAAGCAAAGAAAGAGGGCAGGGCTACTAAAGAGGATAAAGGAGAGATAGAAGAGAGAGAAGAGAGAGGGGGAGATGATAGGCAAAAGGGGCGGATGGGGCAGGGTGTAGATGTTAAGGACAATGAAGTCAATAATGAAAGCACAGATACTTTGGGCTCTCATGATACGACTGAAAAGGAAGAGATGGGTGAGAGAGACCATCACAGCCACCATCACAAACATAGGCGCAGTAGAAGTCGTACTAAACACAGGGCTAAGGATAAAGGGGGCGTGGGGGTGGGCAGCTCGCCGCGACATAGTAACATGTCAGAAAGAAAAGACCACAGCTCCCGCTCCCACCATAGACATCGACATAGACACAGAAGTAGTAGGAGTAGTAGCAGTCCTAGTCACTCTAGGAATGAGGAAAAGAGAGATGATGAGATAAGGAATAACAGAAAGGAGGCCACACCGAGAGAGGGATGTAGGTCTGATAACGATAAATAATAAATAGGAGAAGAATAACCCAGACACGCAAGGGCCACTAAGAGACAAAATAGTTTGGAGGCATTGTAGTATAGGAGAGCACATAGGAGAAGGGGGTGTATGCATTGTAGTATAGGAGAGCACATAGGAGGAGGGGGTGTATGCTAAGGAGCGCTGTTTGATTTAATGTGGTTATGATGAAGTTTAAAACATTGCAGGTCAGATCTCTATGTTACAACTTTGTTTTTACTGCTTTAATTACTTTCTTGAATTATTATGTTTATAATGAGCAAGAACTCTTATATTTTAACTGATATTATTAGTTTTAGTATCCTGCAGTTTATATACATAACGCCTTTGTAACGTATGTTAATGCTTATACCTTGTGTTTGCCTGTATGTGTTTCATAACTACGTATGTGATGTTATAGTAAGCTGGTACATCTTACTAGAGTTTTAAATTTATTTTGTTAACGACTTGTAAATAAACATAGAATGATATAAAACTATTGAAATTGGGCAGACTTCACCTGCTAACCACTATACAGCTCTACACCTCTACTAGATTATTTAGCCACATCTATAGCCTAAAGGAGGAAGGACTTCATATCTATATCCCTGTAGTGCACCTCTAAGGCACAACTAGTATCTTCAGGGTCAATATCAAAACTATACTATATGGTTTTATAAGCCAGGCTAATTTTTAAATCAAGTCAAAGTAAACCTAGGTCTATTCTGTGAACCTATTTTTCATAGCCATGATTTTCAAAAAGGATTGTATCATTTATACATAAACAGCGTTTGCCTAAGTAGTCTGGTGTCATCGTACCTATTGTATGTATTTGCTTGGAGCTCGGTTGTAGGCCTCACAGCCAGCTTAAGATACTATAGTCAAGTTGGTTTACTTATAAAACCTGGGTACTTCTTTGTTATTACACATGATTTCACCTGATTTTGTTTTCTTGCTACCCCTCCCATTTTTTTTTGGTTGTTATTTGCTCCACTCCTGACCCCACCCTCTACTGTCCTTATAATCGACTTCATACATTCTAAGAGTGTGGTAGGTTTACCTAATATTGTAGTGTTCATCAGACTTAAAAGTGAGCAAAGTGCTGTTTATTATCCTTATCATTTACTACGGTGTGTTATTATATCTTACGTATTGATATTGATTACCACCAACCTCATAGTATATAAGCCTGCCATGGATTAAGATCAGTATACTATTAATATTATTTAACTAACTCTAGCCAAAACAAACACACAATAATATATACCAAAACAATGATTCATACTCTATGAATCATTTACATCTACTACCAAATAACGTTATCTATAATGAATCGAGTATTGTGTAGAGTGATCGAAGCGCAGATATTAGAGCCCCTAGTTAATAGATCATGTTTTACAAAGCTGTGTAAACCTTTGTATCCACATCGCCCAATGGCCTTACTATATGACTACTGTCTTTTATATAATCCAGACAGGTGTGCTTGCTTCAAGCCTATAACTCAATACTACCTCTGGTTAGCCCATGTTAGAGAAGAGATTGTGTTGGTACAGAACTGTCGCTTTCTTATTGCTTGTGAGAATTCCTCTACACTGATTAGTTCTTTCATCACATGCCTGCATATACCCCTACTTATCTAGGCCTAACAATATAATAACATAGTCGTGGCGGCGTCAGCTCATCATACTTGATATATAGGTAATAGTTTGTCTTTTCATTGCACCCTAATAGGTTTAAATGCATGTATCCCAACATCTAGTTCATCCATTGACTTACACGATAATCGGTCACAGTAACCATCATGACTACTATATTTGAGAAGTAAGACGTCACATGCAGATATCACGTCTGTTGTAATACCAGTGGGTTATTTTCTCCTAGATAGGTTGGTGGTCAATCTGCCTATCCAATATATTGGATTGTAATTGGAATATTTATCTATTTTTGTGTTTTTAAAAAATAAATAAATACCAGCAAAACTTGGTTGTGAGACTAGAATAAGATATAATGTCAAATCATAGAACTGTTTAGTGATGAAGATTAGTGACCAGTCCAAAGCTGATAAATGAAAAACTGTAGGCTATATGAACGTTTATCTTTAAAATACTTCGTGACGTTGGGGGCCAGAGTAACTGAAAGCAAGCTTGGCATCTAGGATATACAATATTAACCATAATACCACAAACATCGAATGTGCACAAGGGGGTTATTTGAAGTATGTAATATATATTTTAGTCTGTAATTTTGGTCTACTTGCATCAGAGCACAGGGCCCTCAGGTGGCACATTTTGATGTACTTTCATCCTGGTACATACGTTGTAAATAAATCATTATCTAATATGGTTAACCCTTGCGTGCAAACTTCTTTCCCTTGGCAAAGGGCTTGCCCTTGTGGACTGCAGGCTTCTTTCCCTCTTTCTTGGTAGGCTTCACAACCACCTTTTCTTCCTTCTCTTCCTCCTCTTCCTCCACCTTCTCCTCCTCCTCAGCTACCTTTTCTGGTGCAGGTGCCTTTACTTTTTTAGCTTTCTTAACCGGCTGTTTTACTTGTACCTCCTCCTCTACAGCATTCACCTTTCTCTTGCCTGTCTTGGTGATCTTGGCAGGGGTGGCCTCCACAGGTACCTCAGGCTCAGGCTCTGAGACCTCACCCTCGTCCTCTGCGCCGGAGACAGCGACTTCTTCATCGGAAGCTTCCTCGTCTCCCTCCTTCTTCTCATCGGCTGGAATCTTGTTGCTGTTGTTGAGAATGGATAAGAAAGGAGCAGATTACATGGAAAATCAAGGAGCTGGAGACGAGCTATAACTTAATAGCTATTGGATGCTAATAATAGAATATTACATCGCATATGTATATACATATATATATATATTAGTATAATACACGAATAAAATAGGGAATTGAAAACAGGAAAAGCAACATATACTCACCTGAACTTCTTCAGCTTGGCAACGAAGAAACCATCCATGTTATGTTGGTGAGGGTAGAAGCGCTTGGTCAACTTGAGGGTAGGGTTGAACACCTTACCACGGAAGCTGTGTGGACATGTGTATGCTACCTGGGTTAATAACCATGTATGTGTACGTGTATGCCACTATACTACATATTCATAGAATTAAAGGGTGGTATACAGAAAGAACAACAAGATGGCATCTAGGGGGTAAGGGCCAATCACTCATATATATATATATATATATATATCTATATGCATGAGCATAATACAACACATGGCAGTACAAAACGTAACAAGAGTATATGTATTAGAGAGGGTATACACTATATATTGTAGAACCATATGTAAAACCGATAACAGAGCATGAAGAAAAAGGAATAAAATTAATACATAAGTACGGTCCAGTACAAGCACTTACCGTGTGAAACCTTCCTTTCCAAATTCAATGCCACAAGGCACTAGCTTGACGTGGCGCTTACGAAGGGCATAGTTGACAACCTCCTCATTCTGGTAGGGAGCCCAGCCGTTAATACCTTGTATATCTCTCATTATAACTTATCAACTAGAAAATGCATAAGGAATATACAACATATAACATACATCATACGTATGGGAGAAAGCTTGTGCGTAGAGAAATACAAAATTATAACATTGAATGAATTATGCGGCCTATGTTTCCGGTATGTACTGAGTGTGAATTAACACTGAAGACAATAGGTAATAGATGTTGACCAATTAAAAGTACCTCTTCGACCATGATGGAGCAAGTGGAGTAAACAATGTAGCCGCCTGTTTTACTGTTGGCATCCACACTGTCAATCGCGTGTAGAATCAACTGCTTCTGAAGGGTTGTGAGCCTGAGGATATCGCTCTCACTCTAACGAGAGAAGAGGGAGAGGGTATAGTTAGTCCTGAGAGATATACAATTATAATAGAACATATCATATATGCAGTGGTGCAGGTCACCAACACGTAAGTAGAGCAAGTGCACCAATATTCTATAGGTGACCACCGCCATCCCTACACGCATAGACCCCTACCTTGTTGATTTTAACGGAGTAATCCTTGGAGATAACACCGGTACCACTGCAGGGGGCATCCAGCATCACGCGGTCAAAGTTGGAGATCACCTTGGGGAACTCACGGCCATCATAGTTACACACTACAGAATTGCGTACACCTAAGGTAGTGGGAGACAAATGAATTAGTGCAGGTATAGGTCTGGGGGTCTGTCCGTAAGCCAGCACAATAGAACCTTTTGGTCATGCTCTCTACTGGGACATGGCCACACAGGCATACACATGGAACCCACTACAGCATGCACGTAATAGCTACACAGCAGGCTAAATATACTATCATTCTTTCAAAATGAGGTAGAAAAAGAAACTACAGACTAAAATACACCACTAAATGTGCAAAAAGGTATAGGAGTCACAATGACAAGGCATTGACGTGATACATACCCAATCGATGAATGTTGGCCACGAGAGATTTGGTTCGGTCCTTGTTGAAATCATTGGAGAAGAGAACACCGGTGTTTTTCATCAGAGCAGCTACAGAGGAGGAGAGGGGTAAGGGGGAAAGGAATAGAAACAATAAAATCATTAATACTTCTATAACATCATACGTGCTGTAGAAAGCCATAACATGATAAAATAGAGTTGGTTGGGTAGCAGAGCGAGGTCCACATACATGAAGTTTAAACGGTCGATCTTAAAAATAGTTTAATGACAGGGCAATGACGCCCAGAAAAAAGTAAGAGTAGAGGGTTAAAAATAAAGGAATCGTCAATTACGGTTACACTAGTAACGGTAATAGAATATCGTGCAAGTATGCAGTGCAATCTAGTATTGTATTATACTAAAGAGATAGAAATTAATCGATAGTACAATTGATAGTACTACAACAGGATATTGTAGTACTATCAGGAGTGTTCGAAAATTATGGCTTGGTAACTTTAACTACAATAAATTCATAAATAATTGCTGGCTATATGATAAACACACATAGGTAGCCGAAAAGGTTCATTTGTATGATAGAAGGTACAGGTTATTATCATCGTGTGTAACCAATGGCACATTGGCCTACATGTGTGTGAGCTAATACAGATACACATCAACTATGATGGCCTAGCTGTATATTTCCTTACCTGCATAAGCAGACTTTCCACCAGGGGCGGCACACATGTCTAGAACTCTCTCATTCTCCTGAGGTGCTAAGGCCATGACAGGCAAGAAAGAGGAAGCAGACTGGATCATGTAGTGCCCAGCCAGGTATTCAGGGGTGGCACCTGCATGGAGTCACAGGTGATTTTAAGTATGTTACTAGAGCTAGAAGAGGGCGAGAGAAGACAGAATGAAACGAAGAAGGTCGACCGGGGGCCTAATAAGAGTAGGAATGGGCATAAAAAGGAAAAGGTCCGTATGACCAGAGCACCAGGCCGTGTGTTCTGAACGATGGCAGAAGGAAGGTATATTCAAGCTATAAACACCAAAATAAAAACGGCTTGTGATTGGCTCAGCTTACCAATGGGAACAGGAGAGTCGAAGATAACCAATCCGACCTTGGACCACTTGCCAATAGGATCGAGGTTTACACCTCTCTGGATCAGAGCCTAGATAACAGCCCCTAATGATTAGTTGTGGTGTGCATGATTACACAAGTCAATTATAGTTTAGATGTCATGCATTATAATCAGTTGTGATTGGCCCCACCCGGCCCTGCCCTCACCTCCCCTCATACCTGAGCCAGGTCTCTTCTGCGTGCCTTCAGTGAGTTAGTACGAATGGTAAGGGGGCGTTGGACCTCACATGCCTCCAAGAACTCTACAATCTGATGGTAGGCAGGCATTGATCAGTCAATTAGAGTCCAGTGAAATGCACGTAGAACCACATTATTCAGGGGCTGCACCTACCATACCACACCGTGCGATACTAAAGGTCGAGAAAAAGGAACTAAAATATATGCATACAGTAAATCCACTCGCATCAAAAGTTGGCATATAAAAGGATGCGGCCTAAGGTATATATATATCATAGATACCTTTATTATAAGAATGGGGGGGATACGGGTAACCGTGCAAAAAATGAACATAGTAGCAAAAGGAGAAACAGAAAACTAGTGATGGAAGCAATAGAGGAAAGAATCTCAAAAGGAAGAGAGATAGGACCAAGGATAACACATGAATAAAATGATTAGCATAGGATATATTACCTCAGCTTGTGTGAAAATTTCATAAAGCTTGGTCATAAGGAACTCGTTGTAACTGTAGTATGTGCATAGATCGGCAATCAGGCGGTCGACATAGTCCTGTGGATGTGGAAGTAAAGGTAAACATATATGTGCAGGATACATACACGTATACGTGACTATGTATACACCTCGGTGTAATAACCTATCGTAAGCGTAAACATATTCCTGGTTAAAGAATATTAAATATATAGTGTGGGGTTGAAAGGTAGTTAACCAGAAAAACAGGGGGGATTGTCTAGATGTATGGACATAAAAGGATGTGCTTTAGTAATGGGCAAAGACTTCAAATAGGATACGGGTGCTAGCGTACTAGTCGCTGCATGGGTTGATATATCAGGAAATGGCATATAAGATAGGGGATGAAAAAAGAGGAAAAGAATAAATATTTAGAACATACGCTGCGGAACTTGCCCTCCTCTCTCAGCTGAGCAAAGTTGTTGAGGACACCAATAATAGAGTTGACACGCTGCTGTACCACACCAAGGTCGGGGTTTTGGGTTGGTGCACACAAGTTAAGGATAATATAACACAACCATCACCAAACATTGCTTCACAATAGGCAGGATTAAACTAATATACCCGTATAAACACTGTTATGTCAAACAACTATACGGCAAATGCTAGTAGTAAAGGTTAATGATCAAATACAGTCACAATAGCGCGCCCCAATAACATATAAGGATATTTTCTTTCAGAATCTCCTCCTCAGTAGGCAACACAAAGCGTTCTGTCTGGAGGATTTGGGCCTGCCTCTCGGCATCAGCATCAGCATCTTCCTGCTTCTTCTTCTTATCTAGTTTCTTGGCCTGACGCTCCACCTCGGTCTCATACTCATCTTCAGATCCGGAAATGAACTCGTCACCCTGTGTAAAACATAGTGTCAGAGACTAGGCTAGGTGCAGATATGACAGAAGGCATGTATTGACTTGGGGCAAAGACAGCTCACATATATCCAAAGGTAAGTAGCTAAGTGCATTGCACTGGGTATATTAATGAGTTTTTTAATCTTAACCGGCACAATACGGAAGGAACATGTGGGACGATACACTGGGATCATTTTATGTGTATGGTATAGTGCATCTGTTAACACCCTGATGACAGAACAGCCCTGCAGATGGGTAGATTAATGGATATAATCTCACTAGTGGCTAACTATAGCACAATGTATTATACATCAAATGGTAGTAGACCACGTGGTAGTGGTAGGGCATCATATAATCCTTAACTCACCAGAACACCATCAGCCTCCTCCTCCTCCTCTCCCTCACCCTCCTCAAGGTTAAACTCGTCGTTCATTGCCTCCTCATCATCTTCATCATCCTCTTCCTCTCCCTCCTCTCCCTTGCCAAGGAGTGCCATCCAGGCCTTCTTGCTATCCTTGAAGGATCCAGCCCTAAAAGATCCAATAGGGAAAGGGTTAGAGCATTATTATCATATATACATAACTATATAGTAAGAATAGAATGAAAAGTACTAGAAAGAAGTATGTATACTAAGGTAGAAGAGGGAGAGGAGAGGTGGAATGTGCGAGAGAATCCATACAAGGAACAGAAATGTACCACTCATGTACGATAAGGAACTAGTGTATTGCACAATCACGCATCGTTTGGACAAGTATCTGAATTGTATATATATGTATGTGTATATATATATATATATGAAGTTTAGCCCTCCTATAAATGTACATATGTCTAAACCATTAACTTGCTACTTACTTCTTAGTCTTGTCTCCGTTGGTTGCCTTGCTCTCTGTGGTAGGGTGAGTTAGCAGAAAGATACTGCGATTGGACACAAAGCCACTCCCTTTACTCCCACCTACTACCAATAAGATGCGCATGCAAACACTAGCGTGGCTATAACGTCAATAAGGAATTCACAGAAATAACCCCTTTGATATGTGTATACGTATACCACACCTTTTATAAATAAACTCAATTGTATGTAAAATATAACGTAAATAAGTGCAATGTGTATATTTATTTATGAGTACGTGTCCCATACCTTACTGTAAATGCATATGCTATAAAGTGGGCATTATTGCAAACAAGCTAAATATGTAACGCTGCATAAAATCACATATTTTGGCTTTAATACCAACCCAAAGTAACCTACATCTTCCACTCAAATCATGTCTACTATAAATAGAGTCAATCGTAATTTTACCTTCATCCTCGTTATCAGAAAAGAGCTGTTGTGCCTCCTCCTCCTCCTCCTCCTCCTCCTCCTCCTCTCCCTCTATCTCGGACACATCCTCCTCTTGCTCAATCACCTCCTCGTCTGATCCCTCCTCAGCGGATTCGTCGCCCTTAACGACTCTAAAGTATATTGGATAGATATTAATTCTAGATCTGGGCTACGATTAATGCCTACAGCCTATCACTAGACTATTATCATGTGTAATAATCACACGTATTGCATGCATTAAATAGAAAAGGCACAGTAAACAGTAACTGATAGCTTTACAAACGTATAAGTGTGTATAAGTAAAAGAATATTAATGAATATGTGGTCATACAAGCTGGGCAACATTATATTATAGTGAGTATTAGCCAATAAAGAGTGAGAGCCAGGGGTCAGATAGTAGAAACTAAATATCAAGTATCATACATACATACCTTTCCTTCTCCTTTACGGGTGTCTTCTTTGACAGGGCGGCCTTCTCCTTCTTGCCCTTTCCACCTTTTCCAGTCTTTGCTACAGCATCGGTTGGCAGCTTTGAAGCCTTAAAAATGGGTCTACCATCTAAAAGAATGCAAGACATGTTAAGATTAGGAACGAGGGTGGTAGCTATGAAGGCTATAAGACACTTAGATAATATATAAAGGCCAACCTATACGTCAATATGTTCCATCTGCAGAGTCAGGGTTACATATATGTTTATGTGCAAGCATACGTCGATATAAATGCAAACTCAGAGCATATCCATATAAAAATATTTGAGTCGATGTATGCTTATGTATACCCATGTGTGTGAATATGTAGGGAAATTCCTATGATTTCTGCTTGAGTTGAAGTACCTGTGACTATTTGTACAACTTTAATTTTCCCTCTAAGTTTTCTTTATCCATTAGTGCATGTGCTCTTCTCTTTAGTTTAATAAGAGTTAAAGGCCCCTATGATGTAGACAAGGTATAACAATATAACATCTGCACTATCAAAAAGTAAAAGGACGAAACACCAAATAAAGCGAAGGTGTAGGCAAAAAAATACATTCGCACTTATACGTACAAATATACAGGAAACTTATGTTTCAACTGAGAGAGTATACAAACACCTACCATGAGAAACACCAAGGGGTCCCTTCTGGGTCTTGGTCTTACGTCCTGGTCCACGGCGAGGCATTTCTTATTATATTGCTACAATGAACTATACTACGTTCCCTTGTATACTCTAACTCTAAACCCTACCAACAAAATATATCTATGTGGTATGTGTAAAGATATAGCAGCCTAAACGCATGCACGTGTACACATGGACGGCTCGCCCGGGATAGGTATTACGTAAGGTGAACTAATGTTGGCCATTAAAATATAATCGTAAAATGCCACTACCATATATGTTTATTATTTAATAGGATTCATTGGCTACTATGACTGGTTGGATTAATCTGCTTTTGGGTACCTGGCTCACCTGCTTGTTTGTTTCACACCTGATATTAATATGATAGTAATTTTTACCATAACTACCTACAGTAAGTTTAATTATTTTAATAATTAAAAATATTTAGTTAACTAAAATTACTATACATATTTACCGCCTTATATAATTAAATTATAAGAGGTTTAGGGCCTGCATGGACTTTATGCATGACTACCTTTAGCATCTTGTTTCTATTATTATTAACCAATGGTTGCTTCTGGTTGGCATCATACAATATAGGTGTTATTGAGTTTATGATTGGATAAAAAAAAATAAAGGATTATTAATGGGTCTAGGTAGGAAGGAGCTGTATCTTTATGTATATTGCTATCTTGCAATGTATCGCTCCTTTTAAAAGAAACGTAGTGAGATGTGTATTTTATAATTTTAACGCCAACAGCCTAGAACTCTTTGAAAGAGCATTGTCTTGATGCTCCTTTATAAAAGCTTCAACCAGCTAGTCAATATTAGCCTGTGGTATCCTTTCGGTGATAAAAATACTCACCAGCCTATAAAGTACAGTAATATTTTATGCAAATTTTTTTTTATTAATAGCGTTTTTGAAAAAGAAAAAGAAAATCTTTATATATTCCTTGGTCATTTAAATCATTTGTTATGTAGTGTTGGCAATAATAAATAGGCAGGAACGTTCCTGTAACCGATATTCGTTTAGAAGAAGAGGAAATATCGAACTAAAGGGCGTTTAAACGTACTTTTTTCCGTGCACGGAGTACAGATATACTAATACAAATTTATTATTATTAAACAAGTCAATAGAATTTGTCTTAGGCAGGATGCCTAAGCAATGTGTTATCTGGGCCCAAAACATATGATTTAAACTGGCCTATTATTAGTTGCAGGATCTCTGCCATTGGCTGGTTCAATTTTGAGAATCTTGAATTGCGGTTTAACACCAATAGATTGCACTAACTATACTATTTTCCCACCTTGCATTAATGCTAATCCAAACGATTAGTTCACATTGAGTGGGTGTAAGGTAACACACTGTAGAAAGATTGGATAGTTGCTTTCTTGGTCTACCAAAAATATAGCTCATTTCGGTTTGGACTCTATGATGTTGTACAACTCAAATGTATTTAATAAAGGTTGAATATTAACTATTATGGGATTTGTCTGGCACTGCGTACACTGGCCTTTTGGTATTTTAGATCGAATCATCCAATTCCATTTATACTGATTCAAATAACATTAAAAATCAGACCTATTAATCATATATTGATATACATATTGATATGCATTTGATATCAATGTATGATTAATCACATGTATTAATACCAGTCCAATAGGCTTGCTGTGAAAATATTGAGGTGTGAATCGACTGGCTAAATTTTGATCAATCATCTTGGATTGCCATCTGGTTTTTCTTGAGAAACTGATTGCACTGGTAATTAAGATCACTAAACCAAACGAAAAATCTAATCAAATTGAATTTGTGCTTTTCTGCTATCCCTATTAATTGATCTACATCCATTTTGTGTTTGCTACTACTTATTTTTAATATTGTATCTGGCATCATGCTTACATTTCTTTATAAGTCTTTGTTGGTAGTTATACAATTAAAGTATGTTCTATACCTGGTAACTTGCATACTTGTTAAACCTTATGAACTGGCATTGCCAGTCATTTGTAAATGGTCTGTTCTAAAGCTTACTACAATAGTAGATAGCCTTGTCTCCTACTGCTGTGGCTTTGTGTCTTCGGATGGCATTAAAACAATGCACTTTGTTGCAGTGCAAACTACTACTACTTAAGCAAGATTAGGAAATCCATATACTAGTAAACTCTTGAGTTGGGTTGACAATGCTCTAAACCTAAATTCTAGATTAATTATGTATTTCTAAAAGCAGTACGGCAAAGGCCCTTAATATCATAACAAAAAATACAATATCCGTGAGTGTATGCTTATTATTTGCACTTGTATAAGTTGTGTTAATTTCGGATGTCGTGTTATCGAAGCTTTGACTTGAGTTAAGTCCAACATTAAATACAGTAGGATCAGGATTTGGCTGGAACTTATGTTACTGAAGCAATTGACATATGAACGCAGCAAATGAGCAAATGACATGAGACTTGTACGGCATTTTTGGTTGAAAAAATCAGTCTGATTTAATTGAACATGCGTTTACTTTTAAGAATGTAAAAAAAAAAAGTAAAAAGAGCTCGACGAATCTCTAATAATTTAGTTTAGCATTGAAAATCTCTTGGTGAAGATTTTTAAATCATGAAGGTTCAATAAACATACGCATTAATGTTTGCGCATTGCATGATTTTGCACTTCCACCTAGAAGATTCATATCAAGATATTCCAATAGCAATTTTAAGGCTAAAATACTTTCATATTCAAGAAAAGGACGAAATCTCTTCTTGGAAAATTGAATATTTCTGACGCTACTACCAAAGCTATCTTTTTGGTTGGTACAAAGACACTAAGACATTACCTTAACACAAGCAATTTTATTCCCATTACATAAATTCAATTAGGTATTTCTTACAATATAACTAATACAATGCTATGTGCAACCTGACTTTTTCGGATGTAAGTTTTTAAGGTAGGACTGTGAAGATAAGATCAACTCAAGTCACATTGATAATATGATAGATTTTATTGCTAAATAAGTTGAGATATTTACATTATATGCTCGAGGCAATCAGGGAACCAATCCAGGAAGTAGGCAAAGTCTATCTGTTAGTGTCCTCGTTGTTTAACTTTTTGGCATTGGGTAGTTTCTTTCAATAAATATTTTATGAAGTCCATACACTATACAACAAGTCATAATTTTAAGAAACTGGAAAGTCTAGCATCATGTTGTTTTTTTTTTAACAATATAGGGTGATATAATAGTAGTACGAACCAACACATGCTTAATGTAATATTTTCAAATAAGTCCACATTCTCCAGTGCGAGAGTTTTTATCTTGGTAGTAACTGTAAGCCGAGCATTAATAAATCCACTGCCGACAAAAAGCCTTTAATCGTTACTAATTAGGTTTTTCAAAATAAATCTAACCTATCTATTGCCATTATTTTGAGTTGAGGGTTGTACACGAATGCTTTGTTGACCAAACAAAATTTTCTTAATTTTTTAACCTTTGCATGGCTTGTCTAATGTCTTTCTTAGTGGTAGCGTGTATAGTGGCAAGGATTCTACAGATGCCTAACATAAAGCTCTTCTATCATAAATCGGGTACTGGCAAAGAGCACCAACCGGCATATCCTTGAAATTAGCGAACAAATATTCTGATTTCAATTTATTATTGAAAGCATCTGCTGCGATCTCATGCTATAACATCCTGATCTAGGGTTATCTGCCGTTACTCTTAATCTGATAATAATGACTTGACCGATTGGAAATCTGAAAAATCAATGAGTTGACACAGACTCTCTTCCTCCTCGCCAATGGCTGTAGATGGGAGAATCTTTGGCTTCTTCTCATGTACAGTAGTTGACCTCTTGTCTTAAGTCACACTGCTAGATCCTTCGCAGCTATTTATTGTTTTAGTCAAAAACAGGGGAATGTTTTTTTGCTCAAATTCAAGTTGTGACCAATAACTTGCCTAAAACCCTAGTGAGGAAGACTGTAAAGAGAAAATTTGCATATAGCACGATGACTAAAAACGAGATTAACCATCGTACATGAGAATAAGTCAGGTATTCTTCCATCGACAGTCATTAGCGAGGAGAAAGATCATATGTCTCTTGACCTCGAGTTTAAAGCACGAGATCGCAACAGTATTAATGGTTTTCATATTGGTAAGAGTTATATTTTATTATTCACAACGGAGCCCTGGGTGTCAGTACACAGCCCTCAGAGCATACAGATACTACACTACTACATATATTATGGACTGAAATAGTGAATCTGTTTTTATTTTTGGCGTTAAAAAGTACCCCTGTCAAACAAGGCTACACTTTTGTTTTTTGATACCAATATGTGTGATTATTTTCTTGATATTATAATATTCAACAATATTTAAATTAGACTTTGGGTCGGGGATTAGCCGTACCTATTTGAGTATATATTGAATATACGAACTTTCAAATGTTCCAAACCAGTTCATCTTAATGTCTAGTTAAATAAATATAGATTCAATGATGTAATGGCGGGCTTCTAGAATTATATACTTCTAGTGCAAGGACCAAGTTTAATACTAGCTTAGCTCAGCCAAGATTCTGAAGGTTAATAAACCACTAACAAATGTTTCTATGTCTGTCTCTTCCATGTCCTACATATTCATGTAGTGTAAGTTATAGCTTGATTCAAATGCTATTAAGCTGGGACATTGCAGGATCTAGGCCTACACTTATGATGGAGTCTCAACATGGCCTTGTGCATTTAAATGTAGATGGACTGTACAATACAGGTATAAAGCAAGATCCAGCCAGTAGACAGAATGGTGTCAAGAAATCTTATTCATAAATATGAGCTTACAGATAGCCACGACCGATGACACTCGAAACAAAACCTGTCTGTATGTACAATAAGGCCAATACCCTAGCCGATGCTCATTTCGACATGTAAATACATGCACACTAATTTTTTTTGTTAAATAGTCTTAAGATATGCATGAACCTAAGGGTGCTTGGTCTATGCAGTGGCATTTAGACACCCATTTCCAATCACAATACTTTATTCACCCTATATATCATTACAGAGCTGTGCACCAACAGGTTGAACTCTCCATTCTTCATTTACTGGCATGGATTTACAACTTTGTGGGCAAGCAGGCTAGAATACATCTTGAAAGGCCATATGCTATGCATGGAGGCATGCTCAACCACAGTCTTTCTTATTAAACTATCATTATTTGATGTTGTCTCTGGCCACAAATACAGAGGGTTATAATCGTAACAGTGTGATAAGAGCATACGAATTGGCATTACTATTATTAATATTATTATATTACATATTTACAATAATGCCAGTTTATATAATAATATCTATAACAGCATCTTATGTTTATCTATTAGGGTACATGTATTAATCAAATAGAAACCTTAAACCAGAGGTGGGCATATTCAGGTGCAACCTTTAGGTCTATTACCTATATATATGATAAAGCAATGTTACCCTCCCATCCATCACTCTATAGCTATGGATATATATATCGTACATTATTCATTGATAAAAGCCTGTAATGCAACCAACATACTAATATAGCTTTTGCCTCGGAGTAGGCCTTCCATAGACCCTGTAATTGATCAAACATACAATATCTCTCTTCCATAATCAACAAAGGACCATAAGAGAGTACTCTCTAAGTAGTGCAGAATAGCACTATAGCCTACAGCCAGATGGCACAATAGTAAAATAGTTCTGATATATTTTCACTAAACACGTATGGAAGAATAGATAATAAAAAATGGTAAAGCAAGGTGTACTATCAGAATATTCTTCAAGAGGGATGAGGAAATAAATATAACATAAAACACCTTGTAAAGAAGTGTAAAACTAGTAGTGCTTATGGCATTATGAAGTCAACGAATAATAATAGGCTGTACTCCTTTTCAAATCTCCCACAATGGGTGAAAAACAGAAGCAACTCTTAAGGTTTCTCATACAGCTATTTATTCTTACCACTTCATATAATATTACTCTTTGCAAACAAGAAGGGATGTTATGGCAAACGCTTGGAAAGGAAAAAGAAGGCATGTGAGTAGGTAACCCAAAAGAGATTAATAATAAATAAATAAAGATGAGTTGGACAGAAACAATAGAATATGTTCACAGAGGAACGATGCAGCTAGAGTAACAGTGAAGAAAGTGAACAGATTAAAGATAAATGGGTTTTTAGTGCGTATGAACCTGTATAGAGTGGGACACATGAAAGCATTTAACAAACAAAAGAGAATAGTAAAGACAATAAAGCGGAGCATGGGTGTAGATGTCAATTCTTATTGGCGTTAGGTCCTTGAAACGTTATAAAAAAGAAAAAAGAGAAGAGTATGTGACAGTAGGCGTGAATAGGATTACAGGTAGCCAGCATACTACAGTCTATATTTTACTATCTTCTCCCTATATCCTTTACAGGCTACTCTACACTCTCACTACTTATCACCTTCGTTAAACTACTTCCTCTAGCTCCATCCCCAATCTATCTCTACCTTATACCTATCTAGATTCTATCATACTATCTTTTATTTCACTCTCTCCCTTCCGTCTTTTGTATAATTCTCAATAAAGCGTGATATTTATATTTTAAAACTTCAATAAAATATGATACGCAATAATATTAATGGATAAATAAGTTAAAAGTTTAATTTTGTCTATCTATTCCAAGATAGCTTTAAATATTTTGCCTATTTTGGCCTTAGTGCTTTAGAAATCAGAAAAGAATCGTAAATTAAAAAAATTTATGTTACGATTGATAATCACAAAACAGAATATTGTACAACATTTTATGATTTACGGTTGGGATTTTATTACCATTATTTAATACTATACCTAGTGTGCTATTGCGACGAAGAAAAAAGATGGTAAGAGAAAGTTTTATGCAATGAAATATGGCTGTGTGTATAGTTGAAGAGTATATACCTGCTCCTTGTTAACTTTGTCAGTCCATTTCCCCTCCTGCCCTGTTATATTTTTATATTGTGGTCTCTTCGTTTTTCTTTTTTCTGCCTTTATGTAGGCATGGTAATTACTGCTTGTGTCGTTACTCCTGTAGTTTTTCTATATGTTGGCTGTCTATTTGTTGCGGAAGTGTCATATAAGTTCTGTGGTAGTGTGGGGCTAGGGGTGCAGGGGTTAGTAACGTGATGTTAGTCTGGTTAGTAAGAGTGCTTTGCTGGTTCACTCCGTAGTGCATTGACCGCTGTAGGAGTACATCTTTCCAGAGGCGACTGAAAAAGTATCCTCTTATTACCTTCTTTAACCTCTCTAGTTTGGTAGTGAACTGTGTTAGCTCTGCGCTATTTTTATATCTTTAGTGTTTACCTGGCCGAGGGAATAAAGCCTGTGCATTCTTACAGGATATACCTAGTGTATATATATACAGTGGTGACTGTGATAATGCGTACATTGTTGCTGGCCTTAATAAAAATATAGTCGGTTGGTGTGCTCTATGGTTTTTTATCTTTTCAGCTGTGCATCCACTGCCACATATCACCTAGGTTTGTGCGCAATGATAATATTATGTATATTCATCAGGAAAACAATAACTTCAGGGATAATAGTGTGAAAGATACCTTATGGCAAGTTTAGGTCACTGCTTTTATACCCTCATCTACGTGTCTATGCCTTCCTTTTCCTTGTTGTGTTATACTGGCCTTTGTTAACCCAGTGATCCCTCTAGTCCACAACTCTTAAGCCTTATTTGGATGCTGTTCGCTCCACCCTTAACGCTGCCATCTGCTTGGATAATTTCTCTTCTCAAAATGTGGAGAGACACAACAAGCCTGAGGTTGAAATCAGGTTTGTAGTTTGCAACATATCCTCCTCACATAAATAGGGTATATAGATAGTACGTATAGATGATTATGGCAATGTAGCTACCTAGGCAACCAAACATGATGGCTTTTCCATCTCTCTCTCTCTCCTCCCTCACCCTCCTTTACCTTATATGTTTATTTCTTTTCTCCTTGCCAATCTATGTGTTAAAACTGTAAACCCCTTATTCCTATCACTCATATTTGTTTCTACCCATCACTTCTCTCTATTCCCCTTCTCTCTTTTCTCCTCCTTCTTTTAACTCCCATCATTGCTTTCTATGTTGAGTTTGTATATGTTGTTTAATTGGTTGTGAGAGAATTAAATATAAAAGAGGAAGATATCTTAGTAGACCAGAAGTTATGAAGGATAGAGATTAGAATAATGGAGGGAATAAGATAATAGACAACACTACTAAAGGCCAATGGGTGCCGTTACAGTTGTATATAGTCTTCCCCTATATAGTGTATCTCTCTCTCCTATCTCCCATCCTCCCATCCTGTCTCTGTTAAGCCACACATCCTCTTCTCCTTTGTCCATATCTCATTATTCTTTTTCTTTCTTAATTCCTCTTTTATTCTACAGGTCAAGCAAAGAGGTGTTGGGGACCAGCCTGGTTATTAGCCGAAACGAGAAGGAGAGAGTACTGGTAGAGACCTCGATCAATGCCGTTCGCATTAGTGTTGGAGTCAAGCAGGTGTGTACCTATATATGATGTGCTAGGCTATCATGGCTGATCTTATTCCTACTGTGGTATGGCATTATAGTCAGGGTCCCTGTGATCCAGTCTTACATATGGCCTCATCTCTCTACTAGGACACCATCAATATATGCAGGCTATTCTAATCGCACTCCTGCACCCCTTGTCATATTTAGTTTTCTATTCCGTTTCTTTTTTCTGTTAGTCCTATCTCTTTCCTCACCTACTTTGGAGGTATTATACCAATGTCCTCTATGTCTCACCATGTTATTTTTTTTAGAATTTTAACGAACTTTTTTAATAAGCGATAAAGGATGAAGATGGTTGTGTAATGTCACACATGAGTGTTCATTAGCTGGTAGGGTACTAATATCTTTGATTTCTATAGGCCGACGAGGTGGAGCAGATTCTTTGCAAGAAATTCATGGGGTTCTTGACGCAACGTGCTGACAGCTTTATTATCTTACGACGCAAGCCTCTTCCTGTAAGTCCCTCTGTATGGATTGGGTATGGGATGGGGTTCCCTGCCCTGAGAGACACATAGCAATCAAGCCCCACGTGGATATATTGTCATGGATATATATATATATGCTGCATTCCCTGCTAGCTAGAACCCCCTTCTCTTTTTTACATCTGCCTGCACTTCCAAAACTCGATGTACATTATTTTAATTGTGAATTTTTTGTGATGAGTTAAAGATTGGTATAACATACCTATTTACTATTATTAAAACCACAGTTGATTTGTTATTGTTAACCCAGCCTGCTGTTTATTGGATAGGCCCATTGATTCTTTTTAATTTTATTTAGGAAGAGCCCTTATCATAGATCTGCCCATTCTACATATTTAGCTATGAGGGATATGTAGTGAAGCATATAACATAAATGGGGCTATATATATATATAGGACTCTGTACCTCCTTGCCCTCCTACTAACCAGTGACTATCTGTCTAGGGGTATGACATCAGCTTCTTAGTTACCAACTTCCACACGGATATTATGTACAAGCACAAGTTGGTTGACTTTATCATCACATTTATGGAAGATATTGATAAGGAGATATCAGAGATGAAGCTCAGTCTCAATGCAAGAGCTCGCATCTGTGCCGAGGAATATTTAAGAAAGGTAACTAAGGCCCCGTCATGTGTTGATTTCTCTTCCTTTCCTTTCAAACCTATGTGCCCTTGTATTATATCGTTATATACATGTCTGCCGCTGGACAGACATGTGTAGCTTCACTTTATAAGTAGTATGTTCTCTGTATAGCATGTATTTCTTTTATGTTAACGTTACGCCAATTACACCCTTTTTTATGGTTAGCTAGTGTGAATTATCAATAGCTACATGGCATGGAAGTGATTGTGTTGATTATACAGATATGACACTTACGTCATGCATTGTTATTTAAATAGTATACGTATATACCCCACCATGTAAGTAGATAGGCATATCCTAGTCTGGTAGATATTATTTAACCACTCTCGGTCTACCCGTTATATATGAGGGTTGGGATGTCCCTTTATTACTACATGGTAGCGTTACCATATATGGCCTTAGAGACGTGGTACTCCCACTGATTGATCAGCGGGCTAGTGATCCAATCCCTATAATATTGTTTATTATTAGCATGCCTTGTTCTTGTACACGACATACCGGATATGTATTGATAGTTGTTATAAGAACAAATACCATTAGACTGGTGAATATTGAACTATTGACTGAAGGAAATTTGAGGTCAGTAGATACTATCTTGTGTAACCTATATGCTATGCTACTCTGGCAATCTCTGTGCTTATCTTTGCTTCTTCTCTATTGACCTTCTCTTTCCACAGTTCTGAGCTAGCAAAGCGTCATCTCCCACCGCTATAATGCGAATGTGTAGCACCTGAAATTCACTCGCCAATAAAAAATGTGGACTTTTTTAATTAAGAATTAATTGTGGATGAGAGTAATTGCAACGTGTCTGTCTGAAGACGGACGGGATACTTATTGCTACCTTGGCTTGTATTTTGTACTAACGCATCCATGTATAGTTTTATTTTATTTTATTTGAAATTCTTTTTCCCCAAACTTGGCATATTATATTAGGTTGAATCCCAGCATAATTTTAATATGCTAAACCGTTAACAATTGTGTATAGATTATGATTGGTTTAATTGGCTACCAACATGATTTTACGTGACCCCCTATACAAATACTGGGTAAGGCAGCTTCCTTGACCTTTTCTTAATTACAACTCGAGATGACGAATGATTGAATACATTATTTTTTTATTGATAAATAAACCATAAAACCTGGTAATTCTATTAAGTCAACGATCCATGATGCCGAAAACACTTCACCCCAACCCTACATCTACACACTCTTCAAAGTGGCATTAAGGCAATCTACCAAACAACTGGGCAACACCCACGTATCACCTCAGCCACCAAATGCCAGAGCCAGAGCGAGCAGGAACATGGAACATACAGTTTGGTGAACTGTCTTCCTTTTAAAAAATATATTAAGTGCCATGCCACAGTCGCTTCTGAATACCATCAGGAATTATCTGGTTCATTTAATGAGATACATACGAGCCTACAGCTAAGTAGTCATCATGTTAAGGCTGTTTTCATATTCCCTTTTCATATTTTATTGTGCCTTAGGTGAAATAATCCCCCTAGGCCTAGTGTTAAAACAGAAACAGTTAATTAATTTAGGTATTTCTTTATGCAACTATAAATATTTAATATTATTAGCAATTAGTATTGCATATGTAGCCCCGAAAAATAGTTAGTGCAATCTATTGGTGTTAAACCGCAATTCAAGATTCTATCAAAATTGAACCAGCCAGTGGTAGAGATTCGGCAACTAATAATAAGCCGTTTCAGATATTTGCTTTGGGCCCAGATAATAACACATTGGCTAGGCATCCTGCTTAAGACAAACTCTGCTGACTTGTTTAATAATAATATATATGTCTTAGCATATTTGTACTTCGTATATACAAAGGGACACGTTTAAACCCCGTTTAGTTCGGTATTCTTTCTCGTTCTAAACGAATATATATCACAGTGGTAACAGAGAAAACTTAAATAGTTTACCAAGACCAAGTAGGTAGATCTCCTCCGCCAATGAGTGCAAAACTTCCCGATGCAAATCATAGATGTAATTAGAAATAAGAAGAACTATATGTACTTCCAACCACTCCTGGTAGAATGATGAATCTGTTAGCCTTTTTACTATTCCTGTACGGGACAAGTCCTGGGATAAAGTAAACCGTCGAGTTATTTGGTTTTATTGTGGGACTTCAAAGGGTTCAAAGACTTGGTCAATAATATGAGATGTCATATCAGGTGCATTCAAATTCAAGTCCTCAATAAAATTTACAAGACATAACTGCAGTCAACCATACAGGCTAATCAAATAATTAAGTAGAAAGAAGATTTTTAAGTACAGTCATGGCAAGGAAGATGGTAATAATATTTGTTTGGAGACATACCCATTGACCGTAAAACTCGGAATGTTTTATCAAAAGCACACGAACCAATCATATGTATTATCTGTGTAAGAGGGTAATATAGCAGTATATACTTTATATTCAAACCTACATGAGGACATACATTGAGTTATGCTTTCTTAACTGCATCTGAACATGTATGTATTCCCCACCCCACACATGTGTAATTAAATAAATAAAGAAGACAGTCTTGCATGCGAATGTGTTTTAAAAATTGATATAGTACGGAATTAAATTAACACCATACCACTAGTAGTATTAAATTTGGAGATAATATAATTTTACATTATATCATCGCAGGCTAACTACCAAGATCCATCTTGATATAGATGTCATTTACATCTAACTGGCATCACAAGCAACAATTGGAATCTATAATATTTGATATAAATAAATAACAAATTGTCTTGACATTTATTATATACCACACTAATTATAGATAACGTAATATGTCTAACAAATTTAGAAATTAATTGAGAGTAAAGTTTAAATGTATTATTAATCAAGCTTCAAGAACTATTGACCGTCGCGCAATCTTTTAGCCAAGTGGGAATTAGTCCTAATATTCTCGATTAATCGTCAGTACGGTCTAACTTCATTATACAAACCAACTCCTCAGCTCCTACAGGGAAAAGGGCCAGTTATGGCATATTTTTAAGAGAAAAAATTTACAATAAGAATAATATAATCACATGTGGCATTGATTATCTAACATGTCTGAAAATGATATTGCAATGCCTGGTAAGTTAGACCATTCAATAACACAACACTCCCAAATCCTACGAGGAAATTGATATTAAGCCTTGCGAAGCTTACTCAAACTGACTGAAACAACGAACCACCTACTTTTAAAAAACTTATCTTTTTCTGGGCACTGCTGACATTTAGGTTTTCAAGAGTTAGCTAGTCAGAAATATGGTGACTGTTAGCAAAGCCGAATTGTTCCAAATTGTTCCAAATTATTCCATTTGTTAGGCCAAATGAGCTCTTGTTCCGTTCCGGAAAACGGAAAGCTGAATAACCAATTGGACCACAGTTTCTTATTGCTAATTATAAATTTGGTAGGCTTTGGATTATTTTTAACATAACAATAAAAATACAAAAGGTTTGGTATGATTACATGATTAGACTTAAAACCATGGATTACTAGGTAGGAAATAAATAATAATACATAATAAATACCAAATATATGGTAATTGACTGTGTAACAACCCATTTTCCTTTAGTAGGTACCTATGCTTGGGCTACGGCTCAATCATGATTCAGATTTGCTGTTATTATTAATTGCCTGTTCCTTACCAGGCTGTACAAAAAGTTCAGCTTGCTAGAAAGACTTGGAGATGCTCTTCAGGGCAGTTCCTTACCAGATTATCAGATTGTACAAAATTTTAACCTGCTAAAAGACTCTGAGATGCTCTTCAGGGCCGTTTCTTATCAGATTATTAGATTGTGTAAACTTTTAACCTACTAAAAGACCAGGAAATGCTCTTCAGGACAGTTCCGTAACAGATTGTACAAACATTTAACTTGCTAAAAAACTTGGAGGTGTTCTCCAGGGCAGAACGAATGAGTTGTTTTTTATATATTTTTGGTAGTTATGTATTTGAATATCAAGTCAGTTATTCGAATTGCGAGAATGAAATATTCACTTTATGTGTCTAGGAATACGATGGTTTTCAGGGAAAAGAACAGTAGTCCTTGCAGATTACATGTGTAATATGCGAGCTATTGCACCATTTTTTAAAGTTCTGGTTTCATTTTAGGCTTTGGCTGCAGGCAATTATACTATAATGTAAAATAAAAAAATAAAAAAACTCTCTTTAAAAATTGTTTATGGTTGGGTAACAAAACTCTTTATACAATCCTGGTCAAGGCAATATCCGTGAGTGTATGCTTATTATTTGCACTTGTATAATTTGTGTTAATTTCGGATGTCGTGTTACCAAAGCTTTGACTCGGGTTAGGATCAACATTAAATACAGTAGGATCAGGATTTGGCTGGAACTTATGTTACTGAAACAATTGACATATGAACGCAACAAATAGCATGAGGCTTGTACGGCACTTATAGTTGAAAAAATCAGTCTGATTTAATTGAACACGCGTTTACTTTTAAGAATGCAAAAAAAAAGAAAAAAGAGCTCGACGAGTCTCTAGTAATTTAGTTTAGCATTGAAAATCTCTTGGTGAAAATTTTTAAATCATGAAGGTCCAATAAACATATGCATTAATGTTTGCGCATTGCATGGTTTTGTACTTCCACCTAGAAGATTCATATCAAGATATTCCAATAGCAATTTTGAGGCTAAAATACTTTCATATTCAAGAAAAGGACGAAACCGCTTTTCTTGGAAAATTGAATATTTCTGAC
>NAOQ01000312.1:46394-57939 GCA_002751075.1 Ichthyophonus hoferi
GGGGGGCATGTAGAGAGAGGTGACTTGAAGAAAAGAAGAAAACACACCATGAGAGAAATAGAAAGATGGCAAACAGGAATAATATGTAGACATGTAGGAAGAGAGCAGGGCATTGTTTATTGCGTGTGGTTGACAGTTGGGAGAGAACTTGGAAGATCAGAAAGAAGGGACAGGACTAAAGAATAAAGAGGTAGTAGACGGAGGAAATAATATGATATATGGGTAAGGTAATGGCTACCCAGACGACACAGGGTAATAGATAAGGTACAACATGGAAATATAAAGAAAGAAATGTAAGTGCGTGCTTACGGGGGATGGGTATAGGCCAAGGTTGTAGTGTGTTGTCTGTTGCCTCCTGGCCTGCAACTAGAAAGGTGTAATGTGAGCATACCAAAGATGGTGGCAGATGAAATGTGATGGACAAGGTCCCAGAAACACAGAGCCATTTTGTACAAAGAGAACAGCATTGTTCTTCATACCCTTTCTACTCCTTCTGTGCACCTCCTGCTTTTCGTAGCTGCTTTTCATGGGCATATACATATATACTATAGAAGTATGTGTATGACGTGGTATCGCTTTCAATATAAGCCACAAGGTATAATGATTCATGTGTATAATATGTAAATGGTAGTCAACCAGTATACATCCACGTACATAGACCTATCTGTGCATGCATCAACAGGTCCTTAGATATATTTATATCCTAAAGTAATTAATTAGTCAGCGAATAATCGATCTGGCCATACTATCAACGGGCTTAAAAATTGGGGAAAAATTACACATAAAGCTTTAAATGTAATACTAAAATGAGAGTTGAGCCAATATTCCTTAGGTCTTGCACAAATTTCTACGCATATTTATCGGTCCGCTCTGTAGACCGCAATTTATAATAAAACTAAAATACACGGAGGAATATGTTTATAATCCGGGAAAAATAATAAAGAAACACCTAAAATACTACATAGAGCTATTATAATTATACTAACAATAATCTATATTACATATGCTGGGTGAATGGACTTGGATGAGTTTAAATTATGCAATTCGTTTGGAAACGGCCTAACAAATTCGTTTGGTTTTTGTGCTTCAGCCTTCAAATTTTTCATTGTTAGCGTCACTTATATGTATATATATATATATATCCAATGAGTAGAACAATATTTTTTAATTAATATAATATAATATAGTGTCAGTAAACCCAATGTAAATAATTGCCTAAACACACTCACCTAACTTTATTTTTGTAAATTACACAATTCAAATTACAAGCTGTCACACCTGCATAAATATAGGAGACCTAAACACACCGGAAAAAATATTTCTGTTCACCGCCCCAACGAATAATTGGCTACCGGAGGATATAATCTCAGACTAAAATTAAAGCTGAGATATTAGAAATAATAATAAAAAATAACGGTCGCGATACGAGAGTACCAACAGTTAGCAACTCGAAATCAAAAAGTCTTTCATAACGGCTGCACGTGCTTGCGTCATAACAGTTTAACAAATCTTGTGATTGACTAGGACAAACCGCAAATAAAAATAAACTGTAGGCGGATAGTAGGCTGTAAGATTTAAAGACTTGTGCTGAAGTTACAGGATAAAGAACTAACAGCGCCCTAATATTGGTGGTATGGCAATAAAACATAAATATGGAGGTACTAGCCAATCATCAATTATATTTTGAATCTCCGAGGACCTAATCGATATATTAAGTAGGTGAACAAAACGTTTTTAAAATTTTATGAATAAAGATTTAATTTTTCTTGTAATAAAAAATTTATTTATGAAATATTAAAAAATTATTTTATGAAATTTATTATTATTTAATTAAAGTTCAGGTTTGTAGATTTAAATCAATACCTGAGGAAAAATTCACGTGTCAATATGCCCTAAATAGGGGTACAGTTATCATGGATATTCATATGACTGATTTTATATTTTATATTTATTTTTGGGGGGGTCTTTTGGGGGGTGGGGGTTATTTTTTTCTAAAAAGATTTTTACAATGAACAGCACGGGTGGCATTCAAAATTGAAGAATCCGAAGAAAAAAATAAAAGTGATAGTAGTGTAAGTAAGTAGCCTATACTATTTTTCCAACTCTCTTAACTGATATAACAAGAAATGATATTTCTGAAGAGAAATACTGTAACTATATATTAAAAACTTGTAGGTCTTAGGCTGTAGGTATGGTGAAAGGAGGGGAAAAGTGAGAATGACAGTACACCTACGAGTAATAAAAGGTTGGTTTCAGCATAATAAATGTGCTAAGTTTAATTGTTTTTCAATATATAGAAAAAAAGATCACATTATATTTTTATCATGGGCCGCCCGAAAGAATCTTACACAATACAAACAACGCTTACGCTTAAGTAAGTTTCAAACAGTGTATTTAAATGAACCATTCTTAAAATTCATACGAAAGTCATACCCAGTAGAGCACTAATATGGGATTTTATTTATCTCTCTAATTGGTTTTCTTTCAATTTGTCAAGTGGAGCTTAAGCATGATTAGGGTGAGGTTGGCAGAGGTTATTGTAGTAGCAACTATGACTATGCTATTTATTCTTGTGGTATTTGCATTATCGTCGGTGAAGCCTCACTGTGAACCCTGAGCTATAGCATGTTCTCCTTACCCTTTATATAAAAGAGTTTATATAAGCACGCCCAAACTAGGTAATTATGTGCAATAAATATATAACGTTACCTAACAGGACAAAATCTTGCAAGTAGCTTCTTATAGTATATTCCGCTGTAAGTCTGTTTTCAAAAAATCGAAGGCCGCATAGTGCTGTGTAGTGTATTTATTTAGAAGGGGATGATGTTGTCGTATTGGTTGGGAGGACTGTGTGGTATTCCAGAGGTGTAAGGGTAATTATGATCAGGTATATAACTATTGGGAACTGTGGGCCTTGATTGAGAGAAAAAATAATACAACGGACAATAATAAAAGTGTTCAGAGGTTAGTGACTGTTATGCTAGTGATTACATTGTGACATAAAAGGGTATTCGGAGTCAGCAATTAGGAGCATCAATCGACCATGACGATGCAAACTCAACAGGTAGCACATGTTAGGTGATAATAACTAAGCCTGTTTCACCTTGATTTTCTTTATAGTCTTTGCGACTTTTTAAAGGCTGGATAATAAAAAAAACTAAACATAAAATTAGCGGCAACGGTCCTGTAGAGGTAAACATATACACCCTGATAGTACGTTCTTTATAGATGTGGTTTGTTGGCCTCAATCTTAATATTTGATATGAGATGCTGGGTTGCATGTGATAATTAAGGTCCAAGTAGTATGAAGGGTGGTATAGGCACCCACCTAGAATAGCTTAATACCTACTAGGGTGTATTTATAAAAACTAGGGAATAATACGTAGTAATGGGATTGACTGGCTTAGGCTATCCTCTTTTTAGGTAACCACATATAACAGGAGGATCAATGGCTGGATTACGTCAGGGATAAGATGTATGTAGTGTATACTCCATTGATAGCCGTGTGCCTCACAGAATAGAAGTTAGTACAGTAGGGTTATGTTATTTAATTGTTTACAAGCAGGGTGTGGTAGCATCTCTGGGGTATACTTGAACGCTCTTGGACTGGCTGTGGCCCTATGCAATGAAAGCGAAAGATTGCTAGTTGGTAGTTGAAGTGTGTAGTCTCATTAAAATGTACTACAATTACACAGCTAAGAAGACGTAAATACCAAGGCTTTTTGTGCTATTAAATATATTAGGTCAAATAGTCCGCTGGTTATGTAAAACATTCTAGAAGGCTACCCTACCTTGGGGCGTGTATGTAGTATGTATAACTCAGTGGCTAGGTGATTGTAATGAATGACGGACTATGATACAGGGCCGCCACCATATATATAGGGGATGTCTGCTGTCATTCCGTGATGGTGGGAGATAGATATAATGTATGGTATAGGATTATCGTCATTTATCATTTAATAAGAAGCTTTAGAGCCAAGGGACCAGAAAGTGGACGCTGGTAATAATTTGTAGCTACAGGCATTTAGTATTTAGATAATATGATGAAAAGGGTCTACAGATAATCTGGATCCCTGGGTCTTATTAAAGATAATGCAATAACATGTTACAAAGTCTTCATGCTTACATATTCCTTGTATTCTTAGGCAGGAACTGCATTTTAACATCTATGCAGTGAGCTATAGACATTGTGGTGCTATATATAATGCATGCCCTAATTTTCAGCACAAATCATGCAGGTTACATTATTGGATTGCAAGCTTAATGAAAGGCATGGGGGAGGACATAATGAGATGTACTACTACTTGGCTAAGGGCTTTAAACTCACTACTGTGATTAGCAACGGGATTATTAAGGGGAAAAGATTCATTGGTATCCTTAATGTGTATATACATGCTATCAGCTCCTGCCACTTGTTAGGGATAATCAAGTCCTCCATACTCTAGACCCCCATGAATAGCTTGTGTAGTCCCTGCATGCGTGATCATCATATTACACCAGGGTGGACATGTAATAACTGCTCGATTTAATACTACTTCAATAATTCAACTCAATAAGCAATTTTGTAGACACGAGTATGACAAACTAACAAGGTCTACACATAGTTGGGGGTTAAGTATTACACCTGAGACCACCTAGTACATACTACCACAGCATAACATGTACTAATAGGGAAAGATGCTCCAGGTTGATAGACGCACTATTCAGCTAATCATGTGTGATCAATGGCCCCCATGGCCCAATCATACACCAATTGGTTATATCTTACCAATAAGGCTTCGCCATGCTCTGATCAATTTTAATGGTTGTGTATTTACAGCAGTTGCCTTTAAGCTAAAGAGTCGATGAAATACCTTAAATCTTATGCCACCAAATATTAAATATCTGCTGCAAGAATCTACCAAGGACCTTTAGTTCAGTAAGAACAATAGCCCCCTTTCACCATCCATAACTGAAGAAAGGAGATGAGACACTAGAGGTCATAGGGTTAAGGAAATAGTCTGACAAAGGAATATAATCTCATATTATAAGTCGAAAATCCGTTAGGTTCGCAATGTGCCCTTCGAGAGAGAATGGCTCCTTTTGCCTAGCATAAGGCTCACCTAGCCTCTATACCTATTTCCAATGATCTTCCCATCTATTGTAACCATAGGATATTTAAGTAGAGAAAGAGGTGACTATAAGTCACACCTACGTAACAATGTGGCTTAGACTGTACAGTCATCTCTGGAGGACATTAATGGTCTCATTATTAGTGACATGTTACATCATGCCCACAAAATATATATGCGTCAATTTATTGTCATGCATATTCACTGCATGGGAGATATTAAAATAAAATAATAGAAAACAAAATGACACCATGCCAACACTAGACTTATTTCACGACCATGTTTAGAATAGGATTTTATATAAAGATATACATAGGTATGTCATTGGGTGGATAGGTTGGTGGGACTGTAACATTCGTTATAGGGCTCTACAGTAGGAGACCCTAACATCCATGAAGGCTATAATCATTCAGCTGGGCGCTGGCTATTGAAGGGGAAGGCCACAGGCTTCACAGTCCGTGGCAGAAGCTCGGTTAATGAGAGTACAATGCGGGCAGTGCCAATCCTGGGCTGGTGCCACAGGGCTGCTTACACTCTCTTCCGCTGCTCCTTGCTTAGACCCTGTCCATTTCTACTAGTTAGCCCCCTCCGTCTCATTTATCTTACACTGACTTAATCCCCCTGCCATAACCCCAGTCATTTGCTTTTCTACCTATCTCTCGTACCCTATAAAACCATCCATTTCACAGATTACTCCACTCAGTACTTACCTGTACCTGCCATCAACATCTCCACATGTTGCCAACCAGGTTGTTGACGCCAGAGGTTAGCAAGTCCTGAATCCTGGGTAGCCAGAGCCTGGCATAGACCTGCTAGGTCGTTCTATAACCCAATCCCCTATGGTTACTATGTCATTCTCATGAGTTCAGCCTGGACATAGCGCCAGATATTCTAATACCATTTGTCTTTGATACGTAATAGTACCAGTATCATATCATCATGTGATTATGCAGTTATCTAATATGGTATAGGAAAGTTAGGACACCATGATGTCACAAAGGTAGAACGCTTCCGTCTTATTGGTCACTCCCTGATATGAACGTAACACCTATTACAATCTAAACTACCTGGATAGCTAGGGTCCCATTGTCCATCTACCAATTAGTCAAATCACAGACACGTCTCTAAGCAATGATCAGTCTCAAGTCCTATTAGGATAGCTATACCACACATGGTATTATAATGGAGGGTATGTGGGCTCTAGGAACTGAGATACAGACTTATTAGGGGCCATATCAGGTCACTACCATAGGAAATGCTGCCTATATACATCTTATTATCAAATGTGGATTGAACTTAGAGTGTTTGGTTGGAAGGAATGACATGATGTATGGGGGAGGCAGAGAGAGAAAAAAACAAATCTTACGCCTAAGTCAAATTCAGTATTTGTAGACAGGAAAAGTAGCAGGTGAAAATCAGACATGGCGGCCAGGAAGGTGGGGGCCTTGGCAAGGTGGCTAGATAGGTCAGAGAAGGCCTGTACCTCTCCAATCGCTGATCTGTTTTCAATGGCAAATGACTTTCCCCCAATTATGTTAAACCTGATCTTATTTCTTTATAGGTACTTACATCATGTCGTTTTTCCCGTTCCCTATTGGTCAAGGAAATAGATTCATCCCATTCACTTTTAATAATTGCCCACCAACCAACAAATAATCTTGCATATAAGAGAGTTCTACCCTATACGACAAGACATGATGTAGTTTAACTAGTGCCTAGATATAGTGATATATTAAAATTAGATTTGATAAGTCAACACTATAACACTATGGAATACTCAGTATGATCCTAACTCAAGGGTGAGGAAAGAGGAGAGAAGGAAAATAGCATTGATGTTAGCCATGATGTATATAATGATGGGACTCTAAGAGGGATGTGGTAAGGCTACGACCAGGATATCCCTTACAGTTACCTGAGTGCCTGGCAGTGCAGAATGAAAGAGGGGGCTAGGGGCCTGGGGGCTCCCGGAGGCAACCTAAGGGAACGCAGGGTGGTGAGAATGGGGTAGGACTAGGTACAGTGCCCGTGGTATCATATATACCAGCTGACATATTAAGTGTTCTCAGTGTGATGGTATAGGGTTCAGGTATATAATGGATATGTCCCAGGGAGCGTGGTACGAAAAAGACAAGGGAGACTCTATGGTCCACTCACATTCACGATCAGATATTCTAGAGGGAAGTCTGGTGAGGCAGTTGCTGTGACGTCAGTATTGTATTCATTCTTGTAGGTGTAGAAGATATCAGGAATATATTGTTGATTACTGGACTTCTTGGCCCTCATCATACTGCGTCATGTGATTAGTATGTGGCTATAGCAACCATACACCATTACATGCTACGAATATCTACATCATGCACCCGGACTACCAATCATATATCCTCAGCTATGTCAGTAACCACGTGTATCTTAATAGTGAGAGTCCACTTCACGGTACAATACCCTATATGCCATTATACCCTATATATCTTATGTACCGTATATACCGTATATACCGTATATACCCAATATACCCTATATATCCTATATGCCCTATATGCCCTATATACCATTATACCCTATATACCCTATATGCCCTATCATATCCTATCCTCTTTGCCATCTACGACAAGGGGATTCATACCCCCATGTGCCCAGACATGCAGAGAGACATACTTATTCTTTTTTGAGGAACGCAAACAGTCATCTCGGACTAGAGCCATGGCTTGATTGGACACCTGGTAGGCTGAAATACCAACCTCATTGGTTGATGTACCTACGCCCCACTACTAATCAGTCTCTTGATTGCATATATTTTATTTGAAAGTTCCCACATTACACGAGTACATGTGGGGGGCCAGGTATAGATGTATCAGGGTATGTATGTGGATAGATCTTGGTATAAACATACACAGCATATATGACTGTACACAGGTGTACATAAACGTATTTAAGAGCATATTTGTAGTGTATTCAGTAGGTATATACGCCTATATATATATCTTATCAAGATACATATTTACATATGAACATACGGGTCCATCTGGGCAGACATACAGTGGTCTGCTGTGAGAGGGAAGATGTTCTGCACAAACCAGCAAACTACAAAACCCCAGCTACACCATGTATAAGGAACCAAGTCATCTGTACAGGGACAGAGACAGCGATAGTAGTTGATCTTGAGAGTATCAATCAGTGATTGGGTAAGTAGATGGAATAGCATGTGGCTGGTTGAGCTGGTACATATCTATGTTATTGGGCAGACTCAACTGGGGCTATATGGAGAAAATGAATGGGAAACACAGAGGTATACACCTGGTTGCTAGGCAACTAACCTGATATGGCAATCGTCACATATTTCGATCCAAACCGGCCATTGGCAGCTAGCTTGGTAGGATTGGGATGACTGATCTGCAGCTCGGCAGCCAATAGAACTTCGTAGGAAGTCAAAAAGTAAGTATCCTGTGGATGTGGGTCAGTGCCAGATCGTCATATTTATAGGAATATACTTGTAATATATGCACACCATACCACCACTAAAGAGCTATTTGTCTGGCCAGTGGTTTGCTATTATCTCCCTTTACGACTAATCGTATTCATCCCTTCCACATGCCAGTGCTCACACACAGCCTCTTCCCACCCTTCCCAGCCAACTAATTCTCATCATACCTTATGCCGTTTGTACATGACCTTGCCCGTGTTGGTCCCATCATCCTCTAGATCCGTGAACACCCAGCCCACCTGTAGAGATGGTTGTCAGAGGTGACCGCAGCCAATAGGAGAGGGTATACACAAGCCAGCCTGGTATGTACGCCCTCTATACTTATACATTATACATTGTCTCTGGGGCCAGTGCCTACCTGTGTCAGTCCCATCATTGCAGCCACACGATCAACTATTGCACTATTGGGATCGTCCAATAGCTGCAGGGCAACCTGGTTGCTCCATTGAGGGGGCTCATAGATGGCTGACACTACAGCCTTGATGCCCAGGGGCACCTCCTTGTGCATTTCATATCTGTACACACCAGTCAGCCTCTGTCCCTTCACCTCCCCCATCTCCATCTCCCCTGTCTCCTATATCTTACCTGCCATATAACATGCCAATACGTTGACAGCCACCACTAGAGCGCCAATAGGAAAGAAATTGTTCCACAATGACGGGGCTTTCAAATTCCACATAGTCAACATGACGATATGCCTGCACAATACCATATAAGGTTTGTGGTCCTAATGGGGGCGGGTAGCCACTGCCATTTCATAACGTGGGGAGAAGGGAAAATAGGAAGAGGGAAGAGGGAAAAGGAGTAGGCACCTGACGATTAAGGGTAACAGCACTGGGCTGACATTTGGTGCAGATACCATTGGGCCATGGGGGATGTTCGGCACATCCTGGGGTGATAGTGCACTGGAGGTCTACCCCGCCCTACAGTTAGGTAAAGTAATAAAGGCACAGCCAGGACAAGAAAACACATAGGCCTATTTACATATATTGGATATGTGATGCTTGTCGTGTGCAGGTTGTTCGGACTCCTGTATATACTATATAATATGTACCACAAGCATTGTAATATATGACCATACAGACTTTAGGAGAGATGCGTCTGCTATAGGGGGGAGATGTATGTGCATGTGAATAACATTAGGGTATCTAAACCTGGTTAGATATTTCCGTGTGATAATATGTTATAGTGCTAGTGTTCCTATCCCTCCCTGCATATATCCCAAGGCTGAGCCCCCTAAAAGTATAGAAGGTCTCGCCTGTTTCTTTCATTTACGGAAAGATTTATGTATATTTGTATAAGGCAATGTGTATCGTATGTGGCCATTCTCATATCTATATTAGGCCCTGCACAGGTACAACCGATAGCATGTGTCATTAAACAAGTCCATCAGTTACCATGTAGGGACATATAGCGTAGATACGATGGACCCCACAAACCATTCCTAGTCATTAGTCCTTACCAGAGAGAGGAGAGAACTTTCCCTTGTCCAACCCCCCTGTCTGTTTACGTATCCAAGAATGGAACGACAGGTGCTTTATTCCTTTCTCAGTTAGGTATTGGCCGTCGTAGGGCTGGGGATTAGGTCAGGATCATTACCCACATAGCAATCGGATATTAACTACATACCACCACGTCTCAACCACTTACAAGCCGCATAGCTATACATCATCATATCTCTCATACCCATCATAAATACCAGGAAATGTAAAAATAATATACATAAGTCACATAAACAAAAGAATTCATCAACCACAATAGCTAAAACCTATATACATACCCAAACAACCAATCAATCTAAAACACACATATAAGGCTCTCACCTCTAGAGGTACACAGTTTTCACACATGCCATTCGGTCCGTGCCTGCATCTAAAAATGGTAGATAACACATAGAGAAGGGGGGAGGGGGAGAACAGGAAGATATCAGTATTGACTTTTAGCCTGGCTTACTCTTTGGACCTCTATCATCAGTTGTATTATCTTTCTGACCCTCTTTCATAAATTACCATAACCTGTTCTAGGTAAACTTAAAAACAAAAGGATAATGCAGGCTAGACTACAAGTCTCCAGTAGTAAACGTAATAAAAACATACCCTATGGACTGTTTCTCTCTCTTTATTAGGCCACTCTCCTTAGTCAACAGTACATCCACTGTGTCCTCAACCACTGCCATCTCCTCCTTCTTGACCTCTTCCTTACCTTTGGGAACAAGTTCTTCCTCTCTGGTACTGGACAACTTTTCTATTGTGACAACGAGGATATCACCATGCCTGTGTCCCAATAGAACTTAGCCCCCCACCTCCTCCTAACCTTCTGCAAGCCAACCTTCTCATCCCTAGACCTAAGTGGGTAGCTACCTACCTAAGACCAAGGGCCTTTACAGAGGCTCCTCTACTCGGCAACTCCCTAGACTCTCCCTCCTTGTGAAGGCTAAAGGTCCCTACCTGGTGACCAATTATAGGCCCTAACTGTCACCACCCCCTTCACCGTTAGAGAGTTTATCTTCTATGTCCCAGAATCAGACAAGCTGGTATTTGTTAGTCAACCACTGACTAAATATAAAGATGTATAAACTCTTGTTCCAGTCCCCACCTATGACTTTTAAGCTCATGACTAAAAGAAGAAACAAGAAGAATTGAGGGTCCGCAAGGAGTAGAACAGTGAGAGGGCAAAGACTTTTGAAAGAAAAATACATGTTACTGAACCTTCTGCAATAGAGACTGGATAGCTTCATTCTCTGTAGTCTCCACTCGCTTCATACCGTCAGGGCAGCGGGCCCTAAGTATCTGTTGGGATAATATTAGGCCTTATTTCTTTCTGTACCCTTCCACCCACTCCCTCATCTACTTACCATCTTGGACATTTTGTCAAGCACAAAGTATGGTGTGCTGTTGTTATTCTCTGTTCCCTGTGCTATTAACCATATATATATATATATATATATATATAT
>NAOQ01000312.1:65756-83550 GCA_002751075.1 Ichthyophonus hoferi
TATCTTTCCACATAAATCAGACAATTTCTAGTTTATGCTAATGTTTCCATGTTTTATGTAGTATGGAATGCTAAATATGGAAGGATGTATATGCTAATTGACATATTTGCCACGCAGACGTTAACAGGCAAGGAAATTGAGATCGACATCGAGCCAATCGATAAGGTAGCTCTCAATCCTTCATATCATCCTTTCTATTTTTCTAACTTATATCTTTTTGTTTTATGTGTCCATACTTTTACTAATGAATTCATTTCTTCTTCCACTTGAACTCCTCAAGTCAATCCTCTCTCTCTCTATTCCTAACCCCCGAACCTCATCCAAACTACTTTTCATATTATTATATTTTTTGACCCTCTATGCTTCCTACTTTGTACCTGCTTTCCCCCTTTCTCCTTGTTATTGAGTTTTTCTTTATCCAATAAACGTTGCTGATATTTGTTAGCAGGGTAGATCCCATAGATACAGCTGTTTTTGCTCGAGATTTCCTTTACTATATATGCACTCACTTACACTACTGCATCCAGCCAGCTAAGTTATTTTTCGCAGTAATTTTTTTATTGTTATGATCCAACGTTTATCACCCTGTCTTTTTCATTACTTTACCCTCATTTAAATAGCACGGATGAGAATTGGCACTTGTTTTTACTAGAAGTTGGATGTTTTATTCGCTACAAGGATATTGCTGAATATAATTGGGGACACTGGTAGGTGGAGAGAATCAAAGAGAAGGTAGAGGAGAAAGAGGGCATTCCTCCTGCACAACAACGACTAATTTTTGGCGGCAAGCAGATGTATGTCTATGTTGTAGTTATGGTTAATACAAGTTTTAGAACTAGGTTTCTTAATGAATGAGATGTATACAACCACTCGGGTGTGTGCTGTCTTTTGAATTTATTTCATTTTATCCCGACCTATATCTTTGTTTCTTTTATGTATTTGTGTACTTTTTAATGTTGCCATTCTTATTTCATAGCCTTGATCTTATAGTATGCTTCTCTAATGCTTGCCTACTAGCTGTCTCTACATTCTCTTCTTTCGGATTTTTCAACTACCTTAACCGATTTATTTATATGCTGACTTATTTGTTACTATTAGTACCTACTCATACATATACACACAAACTATTCACTCATACACCTCCTTATTCCTTTTGTCGTGGTATTTATTACTTTCTGACCCACCCCTAGTTTTATTTCTTTGGTTGACAATATAACTATCGAGTAGGTTAATGGTTAGCTATGTTTTCCTGCATATATCTCTATCCCTCGTTCTATCTGATTGTCTCGGGCCATATCACTAAAGCAATGTTGGCGACAGGAATGACGAGAAGACTGCCCAAGACTACAAAGTAACAGGTGGTTCTGTATTGCATTTGGTTTTGGCGCTTCGTGGTGGCCATTAAGCTCTCTTTTCTTTTGCAATTGGTGGGATCTGGTGTTCTGTGTAGTAAACACGCATTGTTCTGAACGTGACATGGGCCTGGTAGCCTGTCCAACCTAAAATTAATGATGTGTTCTATCGTTTTGTTAGTTGTGGTTGAATGACTCCCTAAGTGTCTCGAATTGTAATAAGTTGACTCGACTCTTGATGATGGTCTATACTTAATGAGATAACTAGAAATCCAATTTGTGTTGGTTGAATTATGGGTGTATTTACTAAATAGAATGATATTATTTTGATATCTGTATTTAAAGGGTCTGGGTGAGTGCAAGGATGTGTTTGGATAATCTAAGGGGTCTAATATCATTCTGTGGAAATTAGGTCGATAATTACACCAAGAAATTAATTGGATGATTATCCCAGTGTGCATGTTGTTAATGGAGAGTCATTCGTAGTACCTTTTAAAATTCTTGATACACTCTTGGTTATATAGCCAATACAAAACATGGATAGGTAGTAGTCTAATGGCGTGAAGGTGCCTGCCCACTCTTCTCACCTCCTTAACCTATGGCCTCTATTGGTGTGTCCCTATATCTTTATTCCATATTTAACGATATCTCTAGCAATACATGTTGGTATCATAAATTTAATTATTAATGCTTTGTAGATTTTTGGTAAGTCTTGGAGTATCTAGTAGCAGGTGTGTAGGTCATATGATACAAATCTACAAGCACGGATATTTTGTGATATAATACAAGATATATAATAAGATGTGACTAAAGCGTTAAGACCTGCCGAGGATATGCAAAAGGCTAGTTGACTGTCTGAATTCGCATCACAGTCATGTCTAACCAGGTAAATGTGGGTCCATTCCAATAAGAATATGGATTGAACAATACTGTTTGGAGGAGGGGAAATTATTATTATAATTATATGGGGTTAATATGTCCATCAAGCCACTCATAATACTGTCATATCCCTTTAAAATTAGTAAGCTGCATGGCATCTTATCCTAGCTCTTCACTCATGTATCGATGTATTGCAAATGAGATTACAATTATCTAAGTATAGTTATATGGAGTATGGGAAGTTCGATTCAATAATGATGGAGAGCACTATCTTTAGGCAAAATGTTACTAGCAATCGTCAATGTGTAAGAGCCCTGGTACGACAAACCACCCAGAACGGCGAATGGTGACATACGTACTCCAATATAGGTTGTAAAAGATTTAGAGTAAACAGCCAACATAAGTCGATAATTTATATTTCAAATACATTTCAAAAACATAAAACATGAATGTGTTGAAACAATACATCATGCAGCTAGAGTGGAATCGAGGTTTCAATCAAAAAAAAAAAAATAGCTATTGACTGGAAGTTGACAGGCCTAGGCCTCCTAATTGAAACAACAAATACAATAGCATAGTGAGAGACCAGAGGGGATTGATAATAGTATAACCCATTTTCTGGAAAGTATATTAAAGGCAGATAGTGCTGTTAGCTCTATTTGTTCATTAAACAGTGAATTGCAATTCATTTTGAGATTAACTTGATTTGAAGAGACAGAATTCGGTTTCTATTGTTAAACATTAAAACTCGCTTGCCCCCGGTTGAAATTTCTATCACTTTTTTTTATCCATATAAGATAACTCTACCAGTTCACTGCTATGTTGATACTTTTTGGTTAATTGTTTAAATCTTAAAATTAGGGGGATATACTCTCCCAGAGCAAAAGTTTAAATCAGCAAGACAATATTTTAGAGGTGGGTTTAAATAGCGTCAAATAACATACCGTTTAAAAAAGGTCTGTTGGGGTAGCATACAATAAGTTAAGATATAGAAGTATATCCAACCAAATGAAGGGTCTAATGACTTCAACAATGCACTACTACTGGTAGGTAATTCCTACTGCACTGAGGTTTACTGATGCATCTTCACTAAGTCTTTGAACCCGTGTAGATACTTGGAAAGATTATTGGAGACTCATTTTAGAGCTACCTGTGCCATACCTCCTGGATAAACTAAACTAAGTATCTGTGTTGAGGATGTTAATTTGCTTCTAAGGCCTTGAATACTGTTTGGAACTATTTTACTTTATTGAAGGATGTACAGATATCGTTGATGATGCCTTCATTATTGAGAAAATAGTTATCAATTTTGATTAGATCTATGTCTATCTTTCCAGAATTTTTTGTGGGAAATTACGTGACACAGGTTGAACCTTGCGAATTGAGTATAAGTTTAGCCTGAGTTATTACAAATGAAACATTGAGTGTGCCTATTGATTGGAGCCAAGTTGATTGCATGTTCTCAGAAGTCCTTTTATTAATGCATATTTATAGGGTCATGCGTATATACTTCATTATGGCATCTCAATACAATCTCTTGGGAATTCTTCTACAAAATATTTAACAATATTGAAATTGACACTATCATAACCTAGAATATTTAGAGAAACTATAATGCTGGCTTATCTATAATGTGTTCTAAAACCGTTATATATATATAATGGATTATTATTATATTGACTTGTTACAAGTGCATTATTTGATAGCATCTATTTGTATATTTTATGAATGTAAAATAATTTTGATGACATTATAAGTTTGCTCTTTGTCTCCATACATTTTGAAACATTAAAGAGTTTAATTGGCATGATAAAAGCCAAAGTGCTGGTGCGATGCTATAGAAAATATTATATTTCCGAAGGCTTTATATAGTTTCCATGCTCTTGTAAAGGTCTCTATTATTATATTTATGCCAAACTGAGCTTACATAAGCTTACATAGATAAACGATCTTCTGGAGTGTAGTAGAAAGCTACTCATTTTTTCCATTTGAAAGAATACACTTGTACCAATACTTGGTACATTTTCTAAATAATAACCAAATCGTAAGTGTATAGGTGCCACTGCTTTTTGTGATTTTAACAAGAAAGTTCTCTATTCACAGCTATATGGACCTATATGACAACTTAATATATAATGTAAATTATTCTTTAAACATAAATTATACTTAAGCATAATAATATGTTCTTTTGGGGTATACAACCATGCTTTCCCGAGCTTAACCATATCAAATATCTTCGAGTTCCTGTGTGTTCATCTGTATATTCTTGGAGCCAATCCTTGGCCCAGAAAGGTATGAGATTATTGGCCTTGTGTTTACTTGTTATTGGCTACCACCAACTGATATTCTTAGGAAACCAATCGTTTAATCAAAAAAAAAAAGCGATGGAAGTCAGCGAATGGAAGATTTAAAATTAGCTAATAAGCAATTCCTGTCGTGTCAATACTTTACTCAAAGCAAATTTATACTTCATATGAATTCAAGATTTTATAAGTACCAATTAAAAAATATACCCAATTTATATAGGGGGTAATAAGTAATTCTATAGTGAACTACTTACACATATTAATTAATACACAGATGGGTCAGATGATAAACTACAAGATGATCCAATTCAGATCTGGCCAGAGGTAAGACCATCTACAGGGTGTGAAATTATATTGAAAACAAGTGAGCATATAATACTCATCAATCGCTATGTTCTATTATTTGAATACTTTTATTTTCATTTAATACCACGTCTACACAAATAAAACAGTAAGATCGTCATGTTTCAAATGATAAACTTGATATTGATCTCTCACTGGATAGATTTTTAGTAGAGACACCATTTAAAAAGCTCGCTAAAGTGTTCAAACCCTGTACCCGTCATGTGTAAACTCTCAATGTGATCACAAGCGACTATTTTAGATAATCCTATTAACCTAATAATTATAGAACAGGCCAATTAATACATTGTTTTTGGTTTTAATTTTATTGATTTTTTTAAAGCATTAAGTGTTATAAATTGGTGTAATATAATTAATATATAATGAACGGCGATCGGTTTCCCGGCAGTGCATCACGATTTCCAAAAAGCAAACTAGCCAATTGATAATTACAAAGGCTGATTTTATTGGATATCCATAAAGGAAGCCAATAGTTAAAACAAGGTGTGCAACTAATCTTGAAAGTTTTATAAAATGTTTGTAAAAGTGGTGCACTGAATATGAAATTGTAGCTCTTGCAGTATATTAAAGTTTTCAATATTAAAATTATTTTAAATATAATTTAAAGTCATAAATAATAAAAATCTTCAAATATTGATTTTCTTATTATTAAGCCATACGTTTTCCTTATTATTAAATTTAGCAAAATGGATTTTATTTACCCGGTTCCGCCCACCTATATAAACTATAAATTTCAACGGGGGCTTCATACTCGGTGCAAATAAAGTTTTTTTGTACTTAGATAGTTGTGGGGATTATTTCAACATCAACTCATATCATTTCAAGCACGCCCTACGTTTGAAACACAAATCAAAAAATGAATATGTATAAATTTGTTTGCATTGCTACTGTTCTTGGCGGCGTCACTGCTGCCATTACTCGAGGTCGGCTGGGTATTGCTGGAGAACAATATGATATCAACGGGTTTGATGTCTCTGGCCGAGATATGTTTGGATTTGACGTTAATGGTATTGACAAGTGGGGTCGTCCTGTTACGGACATTTCCGCAGGTATGGTGGCACCTGTTGGCAAGACAAACAAGCCTACTACCACATCAACCACGGTACCCCCACCCCCGCCAATCCCGGGCATAACGACTGCAACCGTCACCGCTACAATTACTAAAACCAAAACCAAATCCAAATACTATACCCGTAAGGATGGAACTAAATACAAAACTGAATACTACGTGTACGATCCCATGCTCAGACCTACTGAACGTACTACACGTACGTACAAACCAATTCCCATGCCTACAGCCTCGTTCACACCAATGCCAATTGCTTTTGACCTTGCTAGTACGGCAATTACTAGTCTGTATGTGTACTCAACGGCTATGTATCCCATGGAAGAAGTAACACCTATGCCTACAATTTTGCCTCCTTCCACTTGTACATCCATATACGTTTTTGAGTTGAGCTCATGTCTTGCGGATGAGAGTCTAACACCTACTGGGGGCACTGACATCGTGTCCGTGGGCGACTTCTTGATGAGCACCGACTTCCTGGATGTGGTCGGATCACTCTATTGGACATACAGTGATTACGAATGCAACAGGAAATTTGGCAAGGGGTACGTCTCTGTGCTAGTTTGCGATGCCCCAGTATCTTACCAGTTAGTCACAGTTACTCTCTAAATATATTTCTATTTCATCTATGTAAACATTATGGGAAAAAATGATGGCTATTATATTTTGATTGGATCAGCGATTTAGTGTAAATATAAATTTAGACTCCAGGGAACATTTGTACTTAGTATATGCTAAGCTTTGTAATCCCGTTCTCCTAATTGTCAAAGTTTACAGATTCATGGAAAGGAAAATAATATATATAGATAGATAGATAGTTGACCAATGGAACCAGGGTCTATGTACTCAAAAAATGTTACACGGATACAGATTGGAGAATAATAAATAGGTATATATATCGAGTATTTAGTCTGGATAATGAGTAGGAATGACTAATTAAATACGGCTCTGGCAGCTGGGGTCGAGACATAAAAAAATATAAAATTATTAAGCATTAAATCACATTACACAGTAGTAGCGTCTGGTCCTACTGCTTTTTTGACATTTTTCATTATTTGAAAAATATTTTTCCATTACTCCCCGCTGTAATTTCTCTTCCCTTAAACCTGCACACCCTGAAAATGTCATATGCAAACAAATAAAGACAATCTACCTTGCAATCCAAATATATACGGAGTCATTGTGTACCTCTAACACTTAAGAGTATATATGTATGTACCTTTGTGTTCTCATTATCTCATCCACCTCCTGTTTCCAATTTTATCTTTATACATTATCTTTATTTTCCAAGCTAATTTAGTAATGTATAATAAAACATATGATCGGGCTTAAAAGTGAGAAAATAGAGAGGCAAGTGTTTCACCTGATTATATCTTTTAGATTATTTAACCATTAGGGTTCTAGCCCATCTTCTTATTATTGTTATTCAGTGATATCCTTATGGGATCATTAATCAATAATGTATAATTAAAAGTAAATACTTATCTTTATAATTTTATTTCTACCTAGAAGAATACTATATTCAATAAAAACTAAAATTTTAAATGGTGATTCTTCGTGACTTTAAAAACAATTTGATTGCAATAAATTAAGATATTGGTTATCTAATTAAAGTCAATTACTAAAATATGCCAAAAGGTATTTCTTTCTAGGGTATCATATACATACACATTTTTGTTGCATATAGACTTGGGTTACAAGATAATGTATCTTTGGTATATCTATGATGCGTATATAATTTTCTCCGGCTGTAGGCCATGTAATTACCCAAATGAATATGAAATATACTCCTAATATAATGTTATTGTATGATCATACATTTTAAAGAAATACATAATATACATGCATATGAATGTGTTTGCCCATTTGGCTTAATACATCATACAATTATACATGAATATCTATGCTAACAGATGTGTATACGTGCGTATGTTTGGTGTTCATATAACTATTTTTTGAGTGAATATGGTTGCTATAATAATTGCATTGTACCTAGATGTCAGACCCTCTGAGAACAGCTCGGATACCCCTTTCCTTATGCACCCAAAGTACTAGCTCTAAGTCTGGTTTATTCAATATTATATCTAGTAAATTCCATTGCAAGAGAATTTTCAATCTTAGATATATCCATTAACTTGCACTTGTCATATTCTCCTATTAGAAGATTTTCGTTAATCAAACACCTGGGCAAACCTCCTTAAATGGAGCCTATATCATTCATGTTAATAACGAAATGAACCCACTTGAGGTGATATAATTATATTTCATATGATTATGAGTTCTAATTTGCGGTTTTTACCACAGCATCTTACCAAAATATCATGAAAAAAGAGTATATAATGAACTTCTGTGCTCCAGTGTTTAGATATTTAATTATGATCTACGCTCACCCCCACTACCTCTGATGGCTATGGCTATGACTTGAAAGAACCACCTATTAGTGGATATTTTGGTTGAAATATTCACCTGCCGCTCCTGGTTTTCTTCCTTTTCTTTAATCAAAACTAATCAAGCTCGTTAATCGCCGATGAATAAGTAGGTTTGACCGAAGCCCAGATGATGGGTAGATAAATGATCGGTTTAATGTTAATTAATTGCATAATCTTTTCAACCTGCTAAATTGTTTTGTCAACACATAATAGGTGGACAGTTATACCAATGAGGTAGCTAGCTAAAGAGCCATTCTAGAAAGGATATATTATTATTGGATTATCAGGATAAAATGAGACAAGTATAAATGTAAACCGAAATAACTAACAAAGCCTGGCCATACACGGCGCCCTCTGGCTGTTCTCAGATATTCAGTAATGGCTGACTATAATTGTGATAGGCATTTAGAGATAGAGCCAACATATACGCCTGTTTTTGCATTGCCTTCTATAGAAAGTAGATCAAGTCAAATATTATTATTAATGCTAGTCCACGAAAGTTAACGGTTGTTTACGAAAATCAATTGGAGATCCCAAAGAACTGTGGGGAATTCAATAGAACTCCAACAAAATATGGCAAAAATAATAGTTAGGGTTCAGTTAGTTAACTAAGAAGCCACGAGTGTTGACAATAACCTGTTCAGGGTAATTTTTCTTTCACCCATCGGGAAATACCTTGGGGTGCCCCCAATGAGCTAGGAACATATGTTGACAATTTTAAATCATGGATTAAACAAATAAGTGACTTTGGCACAAGGTTTTGTACAATTTAATCGTACCAATCCACTGGCCCTCTATTCGTGCTTTTATGGATTATTTGGTTATGCTAATAAAAAGCATTGGCTCCAATTGGTCCAAAATTTATACGTGTTAAACCAGCAGGTCTGATTGGTCTGGCAACAACAAGCTATATCACAAAATATGCGATTTAATCAAAGGAAAATAGATATTAGTAATTTTGAAAGTGTGGACAGCAATTGATATGTTGTCCATATAAAAAGCAGTTTAACCATATTTGTAGATAACAAACTGTTCAAATATCTCCATATACTTGTACCTTGCGTCGTGCTTAAACTGTGCACTCAGGCCTTCGAAGTGATTAAAAAATCGGTGATTTCTTGCTTTCGGATCGTCACAGCAAAAATTATGTGTAAAAGAGCTAAACACCCTACCTACACGCATGTATAGAAACACAATAGCAAAGTATTTGTGGCACTTCCGCATTATTAATTCGCATTTGCAGAGAAAGCCCTGTAGAAAGATGTGAGCATGATTATAACCCAGATCAGAAGGAGGAGGTCATCTAGCACCCCCAGGACACCAAATATTGCCTCGGGAATAAAGTCGATGGGTGACACCAGGTATGCAAAGACAACCAGAAGCATAACACTGTTGCGTACCTAAAACCAGTTGGTTGAGGGGGAAGGAGTAAAAGAATTAATATGATGATTGTAGCTAAGAAGCCTGCTTATAATTGTGCTCACAGCTAATATAATCAAGAGAAGTCATTATTATTAAAGAGTGTAGATCTATACACCACGACTATCAGGCCACTTACAATAAGCCACAAGCCTACTCAACTACGATAACACCTTACACCAATTCTATCAGCCTGTTTTACTACTCTCTGCCATGTTGACCACCGAATAACCACTTGTTGCTACTTATTTTCTCTGCAAAAGAATCTACCCTACCCTTCTCATTGGAACATGTTCTCTTCGCTTAACAAACTCACACAGAACCTACCCTGAATATAAGATCCAGATTACGACCATTAATAATATCGGCAAAAAGTCTTCGGAGAAGAATTGGTGTGTCCCGTATGTGCTGCAGAATCTGTGTGTGTATGAGAAAAGATGAATACATAGGTTGAGAGCAGAGCACAAGATCTTTAGCCAGACAATAATGACGATGCTAACCTGCATATGAATCAAATACTCCAAATATTGCTTAATAAAAATCCAGTCATAAAGCTTGCAGACGGGTTGTTTTATAAAATACAACTCGGGAATAATCGTGAGGCTAATCTAACGGGCTGCATCTAGGTGTTTTATTTTATACTTGATAAATTGGCTGCAATCTATTCCTTACCAATTAAATCACAAGACAAATTTCCTGACACTCTATCTCCTTTTCACAGTAACTAACTCTCCTACCTGCATTTACCATACTTGGTAGCAGCCAACCTCCTTGTTTAACCCGTATTTCCTATTACAATACCAGGCTCGTATCTCTTACTAAAACGCTAACATGCACCTCCGGTTTTTCTATATAACAAAGGAGCGAGGAAATAAAAGAAAAATGGATGATACGAATGGAGACCATTCCGTAGCGGGCTATAACAGAGAATATATAGTAGTAGCCCTTAATTCCCCATATACCTCACAGCATTATGCCCCACGAGGTTCCATCTTGCATCATATCTCATTGATGGAGCATGTACTAATCTAGCCAGTAACACATTGCTACTTCCTCATCCATATGCATAGCTTCCTTGTCTTATCTCCAACCAATCAGATAATGAATGTACAAGATCATAGCCACTTACCGATCGAGGTTGACCTGAAAACAGCCTATTGTATTCTCTAAGGCTGGTTACATGGCGGGTGGCTATGGGGGTGACCAACTCCTCCGGGGTAAAACTAACAAAAAATATGCTGATTTTCTGACGACAGCACGGACAAGTCAAAGCTCTAAGTCGGTGCTCGTGTATTTCCCACCATGTCAAAATACACTCGGCTGTATGTGTAGAAGGTGTTTGTAGAAGAAAAACAATATATATATATATATAATGAATTGTTAATACCTACACAAACTGTGAGGATGCTGGGTGTTTAGTATGTGGTGTATCAATAGAAGACAGATGGGAAGTCAGTGGTACATACGTTGTCCCTGTATGAATGCCTATATATATATGCGTGTACGTAATGTATGTCTGTGTCCATTTCCTCATACACAAACACATTCCTTCCTTTTATCATGTGTATTCCTTTCTCAGCATGCTCCTTTCTACTCTGTAATCTGTCTACTCTCATCTAAATAAATTAAGGAAAATAGGGAGAATACTCGTTAAGCCTTGTCTCTCTCAAGATACATTATCCCAGGGGAACAATGGGGGTTATTGATCTTTGCCTTTATATCCACCTCATCTTCAACCTCTTGCCCCCTGTTTTTATAGCATAATCATTGTCTCTTTTTACAGCACCTTTCTATCTCCTGAACCACATACGGTCACATATATATACATATACTCTGTAGTTCTGTTTCTTTCTTTCCTTTTGGTGTCTGTAACCTCCTTCAATTATAAGGTCATATTCAACCATCCCGTACGTACCACAAAAGACATGTCCACAGCTAGTCTCTACAGCATAGGTAGGAGGACTATTGTAGCACACCGGGCACTCACTGTCCGCCCTTATCTCCCTGCTCGTTCCAGGTCCCCCGTTTCCCTGCATACATATTGCTTCTGTAAGCCATATGCCTGTGTTGGACCCTCTCCTGTTCTAACAAAGTTTATAATAATAATATCTACAGTTCGACCAAGGTCTCTGTCTATACTGCTCACCCGCTTTATTCTTAGTATACACGAATAAATAGACAGTAAACACGTATAGGCATATGCATGTACGCACCAATACAACTATCATCCACCACATATCCATTTCCATTTTCTACCACTCCTCAACATAGCGTAGGTCTCTCTTTACATTGCTTCCTATACTTATTTTCTTACTCTTTTGTCCATTTTACCATTCCACATTTTCAGGCCAATACAAGTTGTCCATATCTATAAAAATGGAACCTCTGGGTAAATAAATGTCCCTTTAAAATCTCAACAAGGGTGTCACTGACCTCAGCCCTAGCCACACGGCTCCTCACTATGCCAGCCTCATCCTCTCTTTCGGGTCTTATTTGTGGATTCTTCGTACCAACATTCACTAGCGAGAACAGTAAAAGGGCCAGCGATAAGCCCATAGAAGCCATAACCTCATTGTCTATTCCTTCTATGATCTGCCCCATATTATGTGCTTTTTTCCGCCATAGGTCGAGAAGGGTGATGGTCTAATTTCAATTTGCAAAGAGAGGGAGGGTTGTGAAAAAGATATGGAAAGCTGTGTTTCAATCAAATGGTAGCTACAGCTTTAGGTGCTATAAAGATGTTATTAAGGCTACTAAATGGACTTTCTGGTGATATTTATCGCTTAAGCTTGTTAATCTTGACTGTGGAATGAATTACACGACTCTTAAAACTAGTAAATACTTAGTTACACTATATTTTTCGCTCTATCCTTTATTTCCTTCTCTTTATACATATATATATTATTATTATTATTATATATATTATTATATATGCCCGTCTTAGGTTGTTTTCCTGACCAATTTGGCTCTGTATATTGAAAATTGCATCTAGCCTTAATGCACATTGGATTGGCTGATCCACTGTCATCTAGATGTGGGCTGTAGATTAGGCTGCCTACTAGTGTAATAATATTCTGTTACAAGATTGCCAACTCAGAATGAACACGTAGTTTGGTTGAAATTCTGATAACAAGCGAATAATGAAATTATCAGTCATATATATATATTAGTTAATTTAATATGAATACCGTTCTCAAGAGGTAAATTGATTTGTCTGAACACATACATCATTGGTTAATTTGCCATCTAAATGAAGACACAATAGTAGTCGAGTATCAAGGTAAGATCAGACCATTCTAGTGGGTCTCTGCGGCCTTTCGTGTGTTGTATTAGCCAATAGAAATCTTTACGCGCAGACCCATTTACAATAATGAATAATGTATACAACTATATAGGCGTTAACCAAAACTGACACGCACGATAAAGATTGGAAAAGCATAAATGGAAACCAAGATAACTAAACAAGGCCCCGGTTGATACGAAATCATTCGTAACACACAAAACTTAGCATTTGATTAGTTAACTAAACAGTATCACAATATACATATGTAATAATACACATCGTTATTGTAATGTCTAGTTCACCGTTGGCACTCCAATACGATAATCGGTGTTCAGATCTCCCGCTCGTTCAGAAGTCAGAGAACTATCTACTAACATTAATTATAGTGATAATAGCTATTATTTACGTCGTACTATAGAAACCCTTACTGATCGGTCGCATTGGGCAATTTCCAAACTAGCACCTAAGCGAATCAAAGCATCGTTTCCCTCTGAATTAGAACATAGGTACAATTACTACAGCCAGTTACCTAGAGAATCAGTATACGCGCCTTCTATAGAACCTCTACCACTACAACTGAGCCTTGAAGACTGATCGGATCAATCCGCTATTATTACTGCTAGCCCAGCGAAACCAATTATTATTCGCAAAGCAATTGGAGATCTCGAAGCCTGTGTACAAGCCACTAGAACTACCACTGATTCTTAATATAATCTAATGCGAGTATTCTAGGACAGAGTGTTGGAATGTGGGGTAGGTGTCTTAAAATGTTTATTAACTTATATAAGTAGTTAAATTTATTAAAAAAATAAATTGTCAGAGAAGCCTTCTAACGGCACTACTATCCCTTATCTACCTTGGACCTGAGTGCTATCTGCCAGCTCGGATGACTGTTGTAATTGATGCTAGCCATAGCAAAGAGTTTTCCTTCAGTAATTTTTGTAATTCTCTTTCTTTGTGCAAGCAGTATTATTTGTACTTTATTTTTTATTGTTAAATAGGCATTCCTGGTTTGTATGGAACATATATATATATATATATATTGAGGATAGTTGGTGTATTAATCACATAAAGAATCGTCAGAGTTATACAGACTTGCAAAAAATATATGCATGAACAATCACTTTATACATGTCTTGAGGAATGGGGTGGAGTGGGGGTTACGGTTACTATTTCTTTCAGGCATATAAAAGGTAAGACCTGTTAGAAGCCCAGTATTTCACATCTTTTATCTCGCTAAGTTCATTGCATATTAAACTAAAACTGTGGAAAGTTTCTGTTTATAGTTAGTGATATCTAAGAAATGTAAAGGGCACTAGGAGAGGCAAAATCATAAGATCATCCAATAATACAAGTATAGATCCTAGTCAAAGAGTGACCTTACATTGTTCCCAAACTTGAAGTGTAATACTTGAATCGCCAAAAATCGGTTTCATCCAATTTAATTGGTGCCTATTTATGTAGGCATATATATAGGTGATTGTGTGTATTGGATGTACCAGCATCCTCTATAACATCTCGTATCACTCACCCTTCTCTATACCAAACTATTCATATTCATAGATATAATAAGAAATAAATAGCATGCAATTTCCCCTTACACTGTGATCGTTTTCTGCCCCCATAAAACAATCATTCAAATCACGTCAACAGTAAAACATTAGTCAAAGTCCTCATCAGAATCCTGAGCTATTCTGCCTTGTCGCACTGCGTTTGTCTGCATTCCTTTGCTGCCTGCTGGTAGGAACTCTTCGCCCAAGACCCCTAGAATGGATAGGAGTGGTTAGAGTGCAAAATATATAGATAGATTGACAATGCAAACTGCATCATAGGCACATAAATGCCAAAATATGTATGCAGACCGGTTTGAAATAGGTGCTTGTGACCAATGGGGGAGGAGTATGTAAATAAGAAGAGGAATAGGTAAGAACAGTACATCGGTAGGGGAAGATAGAGTGAGAGAAGAGGTAGACAGACCTTGAAGGTAGAAGAACGCTATATATAAAGCCCTCTAACAGAAATGGCAAACAACGTCCTAGGATGGAGGCATATAATTTAAAGCAAGAAAGATAATTGCATAATGGCGAAGCTATTACCTGACTTCCCTAAGCGATTCTCAAATACAGCTGTCGTAAAGGTGTCCTTGTTGCCAAAGTCCTCAAAGCCCACAATCCTATGGCATGATTGATCACCAGTCATTTATTAGTTTCAGTGGTTGGCAGACCAATTGGTTGGTTCTTTTCCACATGTAGTAGGTTGGTCCCTCTCTTAGGCCGCTATCACCTCTTCTTTATCTTTTTATTATGCCTTTTATGGTATCTCTCACTATCTATGACCCTATCACCTTTTACCACTGGTTCAACTACCTATCATTATCCTACCCACCCTAACTATCAATTGGTCTCTTGTAGGCCATTCCTTCCACACCAGCACTCTCTTCTTCTCCTCTCTGCTAATGGTCCTTTAATCTCATTCTCGTAAATAAAACAGTTAACTAGTGCAGTGGAATAATTAAGTGTGTTTGGTCTTATCAATGAAATGCATCTGGGGAGGATCTAGCAAGTGGCAACAATATACATTGCCCTTAATCGTGGGGTAAGTATTTGGCTATGAGGTGGAAAGGACACATAAACCTCAAGATCTAAGGTTAATAAATAAATAAAATGTGCTTGGTCAATGAACAACTAGACAGAAAAAGAGAAAGTGATAAAGAGATCCAATAGAGAGCAGGATTAGAGAAAGGCACCTGGCAACCGACACACTCTCACTGAAGCATACAATAGTGGGAAGGATTCTCAGGACTAGTTTCTCTACAAGGAAAGGAGATAAGAGTACATTGACCTTGATGAAACGGGTACGATAATGTTTCTTGCTAAGAATCTGTATATATGGCGCATGTCAGGAAACGAGAATATAAGACATGTATATAGACATAGATTGGGAGATATAGGGACAGCAGGCAGCAGGAGGGTATGCAAGATGCATTAATAGCGCGAGTTTACCAGTGAGCATGGCATTTATACAAATATATATAAAGGTAAGTAAGTAGCTAGGTTGACAAAGAAAAGACTAAAATAATAGCAGAATAGAATAGGAAGTGGCAGGTTCACATGCGGTAATTAATACAGGTATGTGATAAATAGAATAAATAATAATGAATAGAGGAGGCGACCTGGCCAAGAATCACCACTAGTCCATAAAAGGGACTGAGAACATCATATTCACCATACTACACAGCGCTACCTACAGTTGGTCTACTTGCTAATGTTGTCAAAATGAGATATATAAATACAACAAATGGACATATACTCCTTACTATGGCACTGGGTGAGCAGAGTGCATAGTAGTATGATCGAATACCCAACAATCAAACAGTAAAGGAAGATGGTTGGTAATAAATAGGAGTGATTATGAACTATGTCTGGCCAGGTAGGGGAGAGTGGGTAAGGTAGAAGGGAAGACATGGGGGATATAGAAGGCAGAGTCAAATGACCAATCCGTAGAGGGAAGAGGAGCGTCCATCCCACTCCCTCTCCCCTTCCCTCCGTCTACACCCTCAAGGTTTCCAACTTAGTGCAATTATCACATTCTACCTAGCTAACCCCTCAAGCCCCATCGAGAAATCAACGCCTTATATCAGAATAGATAGTCTGTGAGCTATAGATGCATGTACACTACGCCCCCGCCTACCTCCATGTGTCGATCAACAATCTTACAGCGCTGCATGGCCGGGTGGAAGAAATGGCATACCACCCAATTGGTCTTAGTGGTAATGTCTAGGAAGGCTTTGGTCTCTATGACCTCCTCGTATGTGCCATGCTGCACAGGAGAGGGTGGAGGGATGTGGACAGTTAGTGGAGGAAAGGCCTGGCAGACAACTTGAAAGAAAGAGAAAATACACAGTGGATAGATACCTTGGTATGGCTTTAGTGTACATATAAACTACTATCTATGATATATACATCGAATATACATCGAGATAGACAGAGGAAGAGAGAGATAAAAGAGTAATAAGATATAGGAAAATAATTAAATCATAAGATTATTACATTTCCTTGTGTTCTCAACGATGCCAGCTCCTGCACTCTGTCAGAAATGGCTGGATGGTTAATGCCACATTTCCATTACCAGTACCCAAGCCGGGGTCTAACATGAGGGGTCTATAAGAATGGTTACAGCCTGGACAGGAGTACAAGGCACCTCAGGTCATATTGGGTAGATCACCAATAGAACGAGAGTGCTAAAATATAATGCTGCAATGTGATAACATATTTATAACTAGAAAACCTAATATAACTTGAAAATCAACTGACCAACCAAAAGATGCAACTAATTACTAATGATCTAATCAGATTCCATTATAACCATTAGTCGGCTAGTAGTGAGACTATTAACTAGAATGCCCTCCCCGCCCTATCCAATCAGTCCATAGGATCATGTCAGTACTCTAGTCTCAAGAGAGGGTAATATACCGGGGCCATCCATACACTCTCTTGGTGTCAACCTAAATTGCAAGAAACATGGCCATGTCTATATATATATATATATATATATAGGATGGGAGGGGCAAGCAAGGCTAGACCACACCAGAAGAAAAACACTACACACGACTATATGACCTAAGGAATGATTGGGGAAGAGAGAAAGGAAGGGATCACAATAGGGAGGAGGTGTAGCCATAGGACACTAGCGGCTAG
>NAOQ01000313.1:0-14970 GCA_002751075.1 Ichthyophonus hoferi
CATGTACACATATACACACATACACACCTTTACTACCCCTACCACTCGTGAGAGGTCTCTCCGCCGTATGGGCTTTAATCATATCCGGCCTATTCTTATGTATAATTCCTAATCTCTCTAGCCTTCTTCTCTCTCTCTCTTTCTTTATGTCTTCAACCGCCATTCTTCTCTGCTCAGCTGTAGTATATGTAGGGGCCGGTTTAGATGTTTTGCTTGATCTATCTTTATCAGAGGATTTTGTTTGTTTTTGATCGCTTCCCTTTGGTGTAATATCAGTTCTTGCTCGCTTAACGTCATGGGAAGAGCGCTCTTTCATTGGTCCTTTACGTTTATCATTGATGTCTGAAGAATAAAAAGAATGAATGAAATGATCAAGGAAGAGAAACAATTGGTATTTATAAATAGATATATTTCTATATATTACTCTATAGATATATTCGATTATATAATAAATTGTATCCCACTATACATTTATTAAACTGTACTTATATAATCAATTATGTATATATCCTATTAGGCGTCCATACTAAGTATAGGAGCCAATAACAAACCAGAAAAGACGTAGTCAGAGTAATAACATACCTTAGACACCATATTTTAAATTAATTTTAAAAGGGAGAAGTACATTATATATATAGAAAATTAATGAACCAATGGCCACATACCTATATTAGAATGCGAGGAAGAGATAGGCTTAGAAGGAGTAGAAGACGATCTGTGATTGGTCTGGTTATATATCTTGTACAATAGATACTATTATACGAAAAGATAGCATAGGTTAGAATAATTTTTAAATAGTACAATATATATAATGGCCAATAATATGGCAAGAAATGATATAGTATGACGGCTTCAAAATAAGATATAATCCAATAGAAAATGATGTAACAGTTTAGTAAAAATTAGGAGATAGATGATTAGCTAAAATAGAATAGATAACAGTGTTGGGAGGCTTATTAATTGACTGCCTTGACTATCAGAAAATCTATTGCGGGATGTTAAAAGTATGTAAAGAAGTTACATATACATCTACATATATACATATATACATACATACATACATTACATATATACATACATACATACATATATATATACATACATATATACATACATATATACATATATACATACATATATACATACAACATATATACGTAATATATACATACCTACATACACACATACATACAACATATATACGTAATATATACATACCTACATACACACATACATACATACATCATATATATATATATACATACACAGACACGCAAGCATCACAGTACACCCAAACCAATGCCTACTTCTGCGATGCCTTTCTCATTAGTTCCTCATAGCTGAGCATTGTATTTGCTTTGGCCCGGGGTTTCTCCTCCGATCGCAGTGGTTTGTTTTGATTCAGACTACCTAATTGGCTTTTTGTTTTATCAACCGGTCTAGCATTGGTCGATCTTATATCCTTCCTATCAGTAGGCAATGGCCTTTGGTCTCTAGAGGGGGTGCCAGATGACTTGTGTCTCTCATGAGAATGTATGTGGCTGTCACGTGATGTATCACGTGATGTTGAGAGTCGGCTCTTAGGTGGTGACGATTTCGATGGGACGCTGTCTCTGTTTACTGGTCGATGATTGGTGCTTGAGGTAGGTCTATGACTAGATCCTGATAGGAGGGAAGATGTGATTGGTTAAAGAGGATGATTGGGTAGGAATAGAGCGAAAGAAGAATTAAAAATTATTCAAAGATTAGGAAGAAGCATGATCTTGGACCAATGAACAAGAACGAAAAGGAAAAGAATACCTAATATAAAAACTACGTACTATCTTACTATCTGTGCGCTCACCTGATTTGACAGTGGAGGATGACGGTATATGGTCACTATGCCTGACGTCGGGAAAGGGAAGGAAGCATGGGTGAATATAATACTATATAGCAAAGAGCATAATATAATATAATACAATACACTGCCATATAGTGTAGCATAATGTGATGTATGCATACAATACATATAATGCCATACGAGACCATACAGAGTAGAGAAAAGGGCTACACTAACAATACAGCTACAAATATATCTTGGCATACAAAGTATTGAAACATAATGGAAAACAGCATAATATAGTATAGTATAAGATTGCAATAACCAATAGTATGACAAGTTTTATATACATATATAATACATGCACGTAGATTTACATAGTAAGTAATCAGCCATCCTTATCCAATCAAACACAAACACACTCCACACACCTTTTGACTGGCATGACATCCTTACTAGCCATCCTTTCTCTACTTCTATCTTTATCCTGATCTCTACCACGCTCTCTCACAGTAGTTTTATTTCTATCGCCATCCACTGATCTTCTTTCACGTTCATTCGGACGTTCTCTATCTGTCCCCCTAGAGGCGTGTTTAAAGGCTAGGGGATCCAAATTTGTATTTTTATTCCTATTCGAATCCTCAAATTTCTTACGTATTTCATCTCTATTGTCTGGTCTTACTTTATCGTCAGATCTCTCTTTTTCCTTGGTTCTATCTCTTATCTTATCGTTATCTTTGGAAGAATGACCAGTAGAATGTCTTGATTCATAACTATCCTTTGCCCTCTCATTGGTTCTATATTTATCTTTGTCTGATCCATGGCTATCCTTTGCCCTCTCATTGGCTCTATATTTATCTTTGTCTAATCCATGGCTATCCTTTGCCCTCTCATTGGCTCTATATTTATCTTTGTCTGATCCATGACTATCCTTTGCTCTCTCATTGGTTCTATATTTATCACTGTCTTTTATTATTGGACTATGTACATTTCTATCTCTATCTCTATCATATGGTTTATCCTCCCTATTACTGTGTCTAGATCCCTTGTCGTCTCTATCCTTCCCTTTGTCTGTCTCACGATCATCTGTGGCGCCATATATAAGTATACATACGTGTATGTATATATGTATGTATGTATATTGCATGGGATGGTATTATATTATATTGCATTGTATTGGATTGGATTATATTATATTGTATGGTATTGTATTGTATTATATTGGATTGTATTGTATTGGTTTGTATTGTATTGTATTATATTGGATGGTATTGTATTGTATTGTATTGTATTATATTGTATTGAATTAAATTGTATTGTATTGTATTGTATTGTATTATACTATATTCTAATATAATATAACACAGACGAACACACATGTAACAGTCTATCCTTATATATATATATATATATGCAATTACATACTTATACGCATCCAAGCACAACCAATCTACACCCCAATGCAGATACATACGTGACCGTGAGCCAGTATCCGAGTATTTCTTAGAGTACTCCAATGGTTTCTTGCCATGTACGTCATGCTATAAAGGATATTGGATCAGATGTGTGTAATAGCATAATTACACCAATAACATATATACGTCTTGATAAAGATAGCAATGTGTGTGTATTTTTATGTATATATGTGTACGTATATGCAGAACGATATTACTGGAGGGCAGTAAATGTATGCATATATATAAAGCTAGTAGAAAATAAGGGAGATAATAATATAACAGGATAGATACGAAAGGAATTAGAACTAATGAAAGCAACGAAAGCAAAAATAGAACATATTGTACCGACATCGTAATAGTAGGCATAATAATACATACATACATATATATTATATACTTATATATAGTACTATACACATAAACCTTTTACCTTACTGGTTCCTTTGTCCGATAGTTTCAAACTGCCAACCTCTTTAAGTTTTTTCTGTAGAGAAAGAAATATACTAGAATTAATATATATGATTCATATGCTTTTGAATAGCACATAAAGAAATACAATTAGGTAGGAGAAATAAATACAAAGGCAAGCCATAAAAATGCTCCAATGATAAGACTGATTCGTGGCGATTAACTTCCCTACCAATCATATAAGCATAAAGCTTGGCCTATTACTCAAAATAGAACAATGATGATAAAGAAAACCCCATAAATAAAGAGAATATTCGGGAAAATTCATGAAAATCAATAAATTTTCAGTGTGTGTGGGGGGGGGAATAGGTCCATTACTTCTTCATTTTTTCGGGCCAATCGCATAAGAGCCTCGTACTATAGGGGGAAACAGTGTTAGAATAGAAGTACATATAAGGGGGGTTTATAGATTGAGAGTAGAATATCCATAGGAAATATGAAGAAATTCAAAGATATCTTCATAGTTAAGGGGTAGGGTTAAGGCCATTCGTATGGAGCTTTACCTGTTCACTTGTAAACTAAAAAACCCACATGGATGTGTGTAAACATACATATACAATATAACATACACTTGGAGTATTCTTCCTATCCTCATGCCTCTCCTATCACTCTCTCTTTCTGTGTTTGTTTAACCCTATCATGTATCAGGTAAGTTCCTTTCTCTGCCCTTTATTTCCTTTGGATGTACTGGCATAGTATATCACGCTACATGTCTTAACTACTTTCACACTCTAGTAATAAACACATCATACACAAAGACTTAACAGTAACTTACGTCCATCTTGGAGATTTTGAAGAACTACTCAGGTGAATACCAACCTGTCATCAAAGATATTAGGTTAATACACTGTATGTACCGCACAACAACGGGTAAGGAGGCTAAGAGCACAATAGAAACCATTTTAAAATGTAAATCACACATTGCATTGGTTCTACACCAAAAGTAACCTAGATTGCAATGATATAAGTAGGGATATGTATTGAAGAAGTGTTTGAGATATCAAATAGATTTTTGAATGTATAAATATTGTAGGCATAGTAAAGGGTGGAGATCGTGGAAATAAACAAATATTGATACTATATAATTGTCTATTTTGATCTAATTCAATCGAAAAACAACAACAATGCGTGATTGGTGTAATTATATATGTTACTTGATATGGTCTTATGTTAAGAGATAATTTATATGATGAGATAGGAGTTATCCTGTGGAGTAATGTTTCTTGGAGCAGTGTATGAAATATACTTGCACATATTCCTGTTCTGGAAGAGTTGAATAACTAAATTGAAACGCAAAAGTCATATCCAACAAAAAGATAAAGCAAATATACAATTTAAAAGCGATACTTAAGTCAAATATGATGTCACTACTAACTACAATACAATACATACGGTGACTTATCGACGAGGGTGTGTATAATCACACACTCCTTTCTCAACCCGAAGGAAGGTTAAAACTATAAAATCGTATGATACGACTAGTAACCCGTGTGCGTCTACCTAAGAAGCCTAACTATATAAATATATAAGAACACATAAATACATTCAAAACAAATAGGTTACTACACATACATAATATATTAATTATAGTTAAATATGGTTATTACAATACAGGCTAACTACGATCGACAAAGTGCATGTGCTTATAATAACCTTTAAAGTAATCAATCAGATGCCTTGGTCTAAATCTTTTATTGGTGTGTGCAACATTCCCTCAATGCAAAAACGTGTAGTGATTGGCTACTTGTCGCATAAGGTTATGAAAATAGTTAATCAGTGTTATGATTCTGTAATGAAATTGACTAAGGTGTATTTTGATTGGAAATCAAAATCAAAACAAATGTACTTACTCGGCCTACTAATATTTTTTGTTATTATAAGCAATATTTAATATAAATAACATAAATACCAAGGAGATACATGTACTCATTGGAAACTCAACATGATTGTTCCAGAACATGTTCTAAGCAAGTCATCCAGTGATTATTCAAAAAAATCATTCTGGAATTTACTTTATATGTAAAGTATTAGTATCATAAACTACTGTGCTTATGGTAAAAATTCTAAGAACAATTTTATTTAAAACTATGGTATTCTAGGCAATCTACCTATAATTTTCTTACAACCCTCTTGAAAACCATATCTAGCATTCACTTACTAATTAATCTAATTAATGCCGTTTAACTCATTGTGTTGAAAGGAAAGTATTTCCCATTTATCATTTAATTTATAACTCCATTCAAAATACGTATTGTAGATTTATTCGTCTATTGGTATTAAACCTTAACCACAAGACAGACCTGTTCCAAACCAGATTAAACATAGCTAACCAATGAGCTAAGTACTTCACATTCAATTGTCAAAAGAATATATTTTGCCAGAGTTAAAAAAACAAAAGTAAATCTTACTCGCTCGCACGCTTTTGTTTTTTTATAAGCTCGAGAAGATCGCGATAGCAACAACACTATTGACCCGAAATTAAAAGAATCTTTAGTTGATATGTGACTGGTTCTAATTGGAATTAATTAACGCATTTCGAGTTTGAAAAAATAGATCAATCTAGTATAAAAGCAAGTGCAGGACGCTAGCTGGCAATTCAATTCAACTCACTGAAACAAGGCTGTCAGATCACCAACATTCAACTTCCTTCAAAACTTGAGTCTGAATAGCAGCTTGGCGAGCAGTTAATATTTGCACAGTATATAAGTTTATTAAACCTTTTTGTTGAGTACAGTCGCAGGATTTCTGCCATGTCTGGTTGGTTCAATTTTGATCTATCATCTTGGATTACCATTTAGCAGCAACAAATTGCACCAACTATTGCTCCAGACTACATATATAATAATACTTGCTAATAATAGTAAATCATTATAGCTAATACTCAAGTTAAGTAAATATTCTTTTTTTAACTTAAGCTCATCATAGTATATCCTTTTTGATCTTCTACCTCTCCTCTACCTCTTTCTCTCCCTCAAATATGTCTCCACACATTAATAAGACCGAGCCTAAAAACAACTACAATGATACTAAGCCACAAAATTGTTGTCAGTATAGTTGCAATCTATTAGGGCGTATATAGGTAGTAACCTGGTGAAAGGGGAAGTTTTCATCTACCAATACGTAAATTATGTTGCATATTTTGCGTTGCCTTTTTTTATGTTGCTCATAAACATAAACAATATAGCTGAATTTGTCCGAATTAATGTATTTCGGCTTAACCTTTATAATGTTATTGTGGATAATAAATCCTTTATGGATTTCTTTATTATCAACAAGCACGCATAACCAGCAACATGCGTTGTGAAAAATAAAAAATACAGCGCAGAACTTAAGCAATGGAATATAAACGCGAATACCTGGCAATTTATGTTTAAAGCTGGTACAGTGCACACTGAACAATGTGGTTACCATACTCTACTTGCTTAATTAGTCAACTTGGAAAGACTCCTAATATTTGGTCCTAACATTTCAGATTCCACTTTCATGGAAATGCGTGGAATGCGTTATCTCTTTGACAAATATCCTGAGATGGAACATTTAATTATGATACATACACTGTCCTTGATGTGGTTACTTGGCACGAGTCATTGCATCTTATGGGTCGCCTTATGTTTACGGAGGTCTTTTTTTAGACGGAAGGTGGCCATGGAGAGAGAGATGCAACCTGAAAGATACTATTGAGGAAAGAATTTGATTCTGATTGGTTTGAATTTAGTAAAGAACTAATCTGAGGAGTTAAGGTTTCCTCACCTGCATGAGGTAAATCTTTGCTGTCGTATTTTGTATATTGAACCACAATTGTTGTGTCTTCTGATGAATCCACGCCAATTCTTACTGTTTTTGAGTCGTCGGTGCCAATAGAAATGGACGCTTTGCTAATATTCACGACACCAGGGACTTTAGGGTTGTATGTATGGTATGGATGAACATATGCTAATATTCTTTTCAGATCTTCCCCTGGTTCCTTCGTATCTTTTCGAATTCCTCTTTCGTTTTTATTCATATTCTCACTAACCGATAGATTTGGTTTTTATTAATATCTTTTTCCGCCTCAGTTCTGTCTAGAACCGTTGCTTTTATATATTTTGTTTTTATCACCAGTGATAAGTTTTAACTGATACCATTGGGACTTAAATGAAGTTAATTATTAGATGATTGTATTTGCTAAATATAATTTACGAACTCTTAAAGATTAGAAATAATGCAATCTTAATATCGATAAAAATACACTAGTTTTTCTAATATGACTCATTGACTAATTCACTACATGCGAACTATATATTAATAAATTCAAGTTACGTCGTTGTAATGTAAATGAATAAAGCTAAAAAGCAAACATAGAATGCAGTGGGGTTGTAATTTCTTTGTTCAGAAATTCTGACGCAACAAATACCATATGCCTCAATAGTATTTTACAAAATAACAACATGGTGCCACCAGAACCTTATAGATGGACCTTTAATAATATTTGGAAGGAAGCTTTTAGAAACGTTTGTAGACATTATGGAAAAACCTACGCCTAAATATGCAATGTTTTCATATGAAGATGTCTATATTAGGTATGTTATTGGTACTATTCCCGAAGTGGAGACATGTGGATTGGACTATACCCAGTTTCAGCAACTTTATTCTTATCCGAATAAGCAAGCTGATTCTTTAAAATGGTTTTATGCTAAGCCATATTTTCCCCCCATATCGTATACAATTCCAGAGCAATACTTTTCCTAGGTAATTTTTAAAAAATTGTTTGTCTTTGAAATTTGTTTATGAAATGAAATGAAAAAGACAAAGAATAGTTTGCGTGAATATAATAAATAATAAAATAATGTGTTAGTGAAATTGGCACGGCATAAAATACCAGCTAGTATATAGATATTCTATAACTAATTACTTATATATATAGTTTACTGATTTAAAACAGGTTAACAGCTGATAATTTCTTTTCATGGGAAAATGTGAATTAATTAAAACAATAGTATACTATACCTATACTATATATTATATATACATTTATGGATATCAAAAACTGATTCTATAACGGCATATATATATATTAATTCCTTTTAAATATTTCCATAAATACATTTCCCTTATTTTTTAATTTCTTATATATATTGAAATTTCAATAAATTTGGTAATATTAAAGAGAATTTAAATAAAATCTTACTAAATCTGCCTTTCATATATTGAAATACACTATGGAGTATATCATATAAATTAGATCAAAGAATTCATAGCACTTGAGCATAAGAGAACTGGATCCATATGTACGCATAAAAAAATCCGGATATTTCCTACAAAGGAAAATTCTTTCGTGGCATATGAATGATTTGTTTTAAGTATACACATAGCCGTGGTTATTATACCTGCATTCATATTTACGGAAGCTTTATTTACATCCTCCATATTTATTCATTATTATGCACAGTGGTCTTTGTAGATTTCAGCCTGTGTAGAAACTATCTTACTCATGTGCAGGGTAGCAGTCAACCTTGAATTGTAAAAAAACATTATCCATGCCAATAAAGTTGACAATAAACAAGAAATAATACATCTTTAACATAATATATACTCCAAAATTTAATATATCAAAGATAAATATAAACTTCTAAAGAGTCTTTAACTCTACTTATTTTTTATGCAGCCCTGAAAAGCCCATGGTATCTTATTGGTCTATACTATAATCTTTTTTCCAATTGCCAATTGAGGTGATCTCATCGCTCAACTCAATCCAATCAGGCAATCAACTGACAGGTCTATAAAAGATATAGGTGTTTTCGTTATCCGGATATAAGGTTGTTTGGCTGAAGTGGGTCAATAGAAACGGGAATAATCATTCAAAAGAGGCTATAGAGTGGGCCAGGGACAAAGAAAAATATCCGATTGGAGGATCTCAGGTAAAAATGCCGATGGAGTTAATAGGCAGTAGCACTAGACATAAAATTACTATTAACAGCAGGCGAATCAAACATATCAACAGATAAATACCGTTGACGGCCAACGTTGCGACTATATGTATATATATATATCAAATAGAATACAAAATAACTATAATATTAAGTATTGCACTCATACATCCCTTCGTATTATTCACTTAGAGTGATGATGACTAGGTATTATATAGGATAGAATTGACATGATCAATATGTATGTCTATAATAGGAGGAATACGTTCTAGATCTAGGTCGGTATTCTGGTCTCTATTCGCTGTTGTGTATTCATCTGTGATAATAGATGCATATATATAGGTATGTAATTAGGTAGGGAGAGAGAGAGGAAGGGAGGGAGGAATGTATGCGTATGTGTATCTCCGTATGCATGTGTTATAGAATAATCCAAATAACACCACATATATCACCAACCTATTACTCCTAAGTAGGGTGTGTATAAACAACGTAGTTATACATACTAAACAGCCAATGATATCAAGGAACAAAATTAACTAAATAAGACAAGAAGCATAAAGTACAAACAGGTAGATGCAAGAAATAGCATGAAATAAGTAGAGTAAGACAAAAATAAATAGAAAAGGATATATATATGTATATAGGAAGTGAGAGAGAGAGAAAGGAGGAAGGGATGGCGAGAGAGAGGTACTGGGAAGGTAATACCAATAATAGTATTAATGGAGTCCAGGGCAGGTGTTCGCATCATGTTAATGGCCACGTAAAACACCAAGGTAAACACGTAGAGACTACAGATATAGGTGGGAATAGCTAGAGCCCACCACCTGGCAAAGAAGTGTCAGCAATCGTTTATTAGCTGTTTTAAATAACTCACCTCTCTAATCAAAGCGAGTAATAATCCTAACTACTTTCAACAAGTAATCTAGAATTAGATGAAAAACACAAATCCCTGGCTCACGTCCCGCGTCAGTAGGTCTATTTATACTTTATTTACATACACATGGCAAATACGTAAGCCATTAAAGTTAGATTAAAGGCACGTAATCAAATCAGTACAATCAAGACCCTATAGGAAGCCTAGTAATTATGCAGTCTTCCCTATAGGATAAACCTAATACATGACAATAAGAATGCAAATATATAGATAGAAGGAGAGATCAAGATATAGAAAAAGAGAAAAAGAAAATAAACAGATGAAATGGAGTAAAATGAGAAAAGAAATTTTTTAATTAGAAATTATGATTGGACTGGTAATATGCGACGGAGAGGGAACCTACTAATGTGGTAATTTTAAAAATAGTTTTAATATATTTTAATAGGGTTTTAATAAATCCAAAAATCGTAGAATGGGAATATATGGAATTGTATTTGTGTCTAAAATTTAATTAACTCCGAGATATATTCGTACGCATAGTATTAGGATAGTATGATAGTATAATAAAATAATAGTAATAGTATAATATTATAATTGTATAGCAGTATAATAACCAGCTACATGATAGTGAGTGGAAAAAAAGTCATCATAAAATTCCATTTCCCAAAATTAAATAATTAACACAACTACAACCAGTAGACAGATAATACTATAAAATATAAACCATGTAAGATTTTAAAATAATTTAATAATAACAATCTTGGTAGGATTAAACCATATCTTAAATAGCCTGATTCAACCTGCTCCTAAAACGAATATTTTAAACGCCAATAAAATCATTTATATAGAGAGACCAATAAGACTCGATGGTTATAATATACACAAAAGTAATTGGATCAGTGCAAACAACTATCATTCTTAAAATGAAACCTATTAGAGAAAAAAGTAAAATTAAAATCAAAATACAAATGTATGAAAAAAACAATAAAAATATAGTATATTGTAGTATAGCAGTGCATTGTAGTATAGTATAGTGTATTGTAGTATAGTATATTGTATTATATGTTATTATATTAAAATTAAATAATAATATAATTATATCTTCAAAGTGATATAGGTGGACTTACTTTTGGGGGTAGTAGGTAATACCCCATCCATGCAGAATAGAATCAGGGATAATTGCATATATAAGATACAGAACTGTATTGAGTACATACAATGGATAAGCTATTATCCGATAGATGCTAAAGAGGATTGTAAGATAAATGTGCGTGTAAATGTATGTGTACATAGGTGTGTATCGATCGGAAAGGTATATGTAGGCAAGGGGGTATATGCTGTATACAATTGTTTTTAATTTTGTATAGGATGGTGGTGAATGAGCTACAGATTAATGGTATGAATAGTGTGAGGATAATATGTGTGATGGTGTAATGGTTCCATAGTATAATAGTCTGACGGTATTAAAGTATCATAGTAGAGTAGATTGATAGTATAAGTGTAGGATAGCATGATCGTATAATAGAATAATAATATAATAGTATGATAGTACAATGGTATGATAGTATAATAGTATAATAGTAATAATAGAATAATAATATAATAGTATAATAGTACAATGGTATGATAGTATAATAGTATAATAGTAGTAATAGAATAATAATATAATAGTATAATAGTAGTAATAGAATAATAATATAATAGTATAATAGTACAATGGTATGATAGTATAATAGTATAATAGAATAATCATAGAATAAGAATATAATAGTATAATAGTACAATGGTATGATAGTATTATAGTATAATAGTAGTAATAGTATGATAGTATAATAGTATAATAGTATAATAGTATAATAGTACAATAATATAATAGTATAATAGTACAATGGTATGATAGTATAATAGTACAATGGTATGATAGTATAATAGTATAATAGTATAATAGAATAATAACATAATAGTATAATAGTACAATGGTATGACAGTATGATAGTATAATAGTACTGATAGAATAGTAAAATAGTACAATGGTATGATAGTATAATAGTATAATAGAAATAATAGAATAATAATATAATAGTACAAGGGTATGATAGTATAATAGTACAATAGTATGATAGTATAACAGTATAATAGTAATAATAGAATAATAATATAATAGTATAGTAAATAATATAATCGTATAGTAAATAATATAATAGTACAGTAGTACAATAATATAATAGCATAATAGTATATACAAATGCACATATAAACACATGCATACAGCATCTCTCTCCCTCCCTACCCTATAATTACCTAATAGTATCCAAGATACCACATAGAGCACAAAGCCGTAGATCTCCCTAGAGGGTCCAAGCTGTATTTCTATTGGTTCACCCTTACTAGTTGAAGCTAGTGATTCGACCGTTAGGCCTGAGTTGCTAAGATACCTGTACGATTGTAGTAATTCGCATGAGTATAGATAAACGACTATTTGCATTTTTATGTAGAGGATAGAGTTAGGGTAAGTTGTACGTTCATATATATGTAATTTATATGGGATTATATGTGTATACTAGCGTGCATTGGTGTATAGATGTGTTTATATTAATACACATTATATACATATAAATATAAGTATTAAGTATATATTAAGTGTATATATTTGTGAATGTATAGTATAAGGTTTATTAAGAATATGTCAATGTATTAGCATAAGGTGTCGGGGTATAGATATATAGTCTGTTAGTCAAAGAGAAGAAATATGTTATCGGAAAAACAATTTAATAAAAGGAAGTATGTCGTACGATAATATTATAGTATATGTGATTATATGTATATTAGTATGTATAATAGTATGTTGGATAGTATGTATGATGGTATATATGATGGTATGATGGTATGTACGATAGGATGTATGATGGTATGTATGATAAATCCAATAGTAAGTATAATGCTAGATACAAAACTAAATATAGTATTATATATCGTTTGCCTCTCATCATTCACATAATACTATATTAACATTATACTATTTCTCTTTTCCTCCTTTCTTCCATCGTTTACAAATTCCCTCCACTATTAACTCCCTTTTATACAACAATAACAACATTATCATTTCGTTCCCTTCCTCTTTCCCAATTCTCTTCAAAGTACATCCTTCTGCCAAGTTACCTATAACCAACCAAGTTTTACGCACAGACTTACCCTACCTTATCTCTTCCTTTGTAATCGGTTGTTGCATATTTAATAATACTTCATGTTATATTGACTATATTATATTAATATAAAATATTATAACAATACTAAATTGTACAATACAATAAAAGTTAAAGCAAATATATCTCACTTTTTATTACTGAAGTTACTGAAGTTATATTATATTTTAGTTTACGCAAAGAAATACATAAAGGCTAGAATTAATTGTATATATATATAATAATATTACAGTGCATTAATATATTAATATAATAGTTTACGTTTCTATAATCTGTACACTTTTTATAATTAAATGTAATATATACTTCGCTTTTATACGTGTTATATATATTAAATATTTTATTAATTATGTTACATAATATAATATAACATATTATATATATATATATGCATTACTATAATATCCTATAGTACATCAAAATTCTACACCGCTCTTACCAATTCCATCAGACTACCATATATAGGACTTATCCGTTTAATATCTCTTATTCATTGGCCTAGGCTGGAGTGCAACATAACCAATTCATTAATATTCATTAGTATTCATTAATTATTAACAAATATTCCTAAATTACCGGGCAAAATAGATCCAGTGAGCCTCCATGTTGAAATTTTCAACCGCGTATTGTTTTTCGTTTATACTATTATATTCTATTATTACTATATAATATAATACTTATATGTAAATATACTGATACGTTTATATATTATTAGATATTACTAGGTATTACATTTATAATATAATATTTTACATACCTTTAAACGTTTTATTATGTGCTATCCTTTCCTTTTCCAGCTATTTACCACATACACAATATACACCTCTTTCAATAAATAGTATTGTAGTTGGATAAGGTGTATTGTAAACTATAAAAATATTATTTTGCGAACAGACCCTTAGGCCTGTAATATAGAGTGAGGGAGACAAATTTAACAAATATTTATTATTGATGACAATGAGTGCCCCAGTTGGCTTAGAGGTAAGCCTATCCATGTTCCATTCTCGTTTTGATTTTCCAGATAGAATCCACACACACTTTCGATATATAAAAAGAAGAGAGAGAGAGAGTATTCTATGTCATCAAATAGTTTTAAACAAATAAAGGTATGGTTATAATGTCCTGTTTGATATCCTTTGATTACTTTTGTTACAGGGTATAAGCATAAACATGCGTACATGCATACATGAATACATATCAACTGGGATTTATTCTGAATAAAATGGAAAAATAATACAAAGTA